>CAUYQG010185356.1:0-47917 GCA_963574415.1 Tarsius wallacei
CCAACCCGGGGCCCCCCCAAAAAAAAAAAAAAAAAAAAAAAAAAAAAAAAAAAAAAAGCCCCTTCCAGTGGAAACATTTCACAGTCTCAAAGACCTGCTAGGTACTTACATTCATCCTGTGTTGGTGACCTCCAGGGTCACCATGGCCAACGGCCTCCAAGAGCTGTTGGTGCCCACAAGGGTCAACACAAACCCCTTCCATAGCCACACTACCATTCTGTGTATGAGTGGCTTGTCTTCTGGGCATTATGATATCAGAGCACCATGGCCCTGGGAAAGAGGTCACAGGGATTCATTGAGGGATTCGATGGACCACGAGGTTATAACAGCTCCTGGCTTCCAGGTCCCTCTCTCCCTTTCAAAACAGCAGATGCTTCTCTCCTCCTTCTCTTTTCTCCCCGTGGGTTTACTTTAGCCAATATTGATAATGGCCTCCTGGAGGCACAAAGATGGAGTAAGAAAGAGCCCGTGCTCAGGGAGTGGTCGCCAGTTCAAGGCGTGAATTCCCAGTGTCAGCAGGAAGCAAACAAAATGCTACCCAAGGTCAGAGGTGGGTGACTTCCTTTCTTGAGGGGGAGCTGTGAGACTGCAGGGAGGGGGTGACATTCTAGCTGGCATGTACAAAGCCAGCAGTGTCTCAGCAGTGGACTCACTGACACTGCAGACCACGGGGCCCAGGTGGGCCAAGCTGGGAACACAGGATGCCCAGGGTGGGTACAGCTCAGGTGTGTGGTGCTCAGCTGGGGAGAGGATACCCTCCCTCGCTCGCTCATGCCTCCCAGTCCTGGAGAAGAAGACAGCTCCTCCCCAGAACCCTCATGCCCATCCACTCAGGTTTCCCCTTTACCTTTGCCCAACATGGGCTTGGTCACCCCCTTGTGCATTTGTTCACTGGAGTCTTCAAAATGTGATCACCTAGCATTATGGGTTGAATTGTATCTCCCCAACAAAAAGATTTGTTGAAGTCCTAACCCCCTTCCAGTACCTGGGAAGGTGACTTTGTTTGGAAACGGGGTCTTTGCAGAGGTGATTGGATTAAGATGAGGACCTTAGGGTGGGCCCAACTCCAGTGTGGCTGGAGTCCTTAGAAGAGGGAGATTGGGCAGAAATAGACCTGGAAGAACAGCCGGTGAGGACGGAGGAGAACGGAGGGTAATGCAGCCACAAGCCCAGTAACGCGAGGACTGACAACAGCCACCAGAGCACATGAGCAAGAATTCTCCCCAGGCGTCTGAGCGAGCATGGCCTGGTCAGCGCCTTGATCTTGAACTTCCAGCCTCCAGAACTATGAGTCAGGAAAGTTCTGTGGGGTTAAGCCACCCACCTGGTGACACTTCATTGTGACAGCCTAGGAACGAATTCACCTGGCTTGTACCCCTAAGAGAATTGGACATGGGTTCTCCTTGATCTTTTGGTGAAGTCACATGTGCCTGTCAGCGGCTATCAGGAGGTCTTTGGGGGAATCTGATGATTGAGGGACACCTTAGTTTTCTGACCTGCTGGCTGAGGTCTCTGGGATCTACATGAAGTTCAGGGTGATCTGGTGACGGAGGACTCAGCAGGTACAGCTGCTTCCTGATTCCTCCAGGGACTCCCTGATATGGCCGATTGGGACACGGTTCGCACTGAATCTGGGAGCCAGGCTGGAGTCACAGGGTTTTAGGCCAAGGAGCCATGATCTCATGTGTTCTAACTCCTGCTCTCGATAGATGATAAGATGTCCTGCAGAACGTCATGGACCTGACCCAAGGTCACTCTGTGAGTAGCAGAATCAGAACTTGGTTCTTGAGTATCACATCCCAATCTCTGAGATGGCTAGGGTCTCCAGTCCTGTGGTTCTGACTTCTGGAGGTTTTCTTGGGCACAGAATTTTAATTTAAATCATTAGCCTGTGTTTACTGGTGGCAGGGGGAAGGCAGAGATTTTAAAAGAGAAAAAGCAAAGAGGGGAACACCTTGATCCTCAGGAAAGGGATGTAAGAGAATGATGAAGTTTACAGGACTTTAAAAAAACTCATAGATACTTAGTTTTACCATGTTTCATTGAAGAAAAAAAATCCCCCCAGTGGATGAGAAATCCCAGCTCCTGGCTTTATTCATCAACTCATCATCCCTACATATGACAGAGAGGAGAATTTATAAAATCAGCAACTGTTATGTGACCTCGGACACCACCAAGTTGTCACTTTTGACTCCCCTGTTCCTCTTCTGCAGGGTGAAATAAAGTGACTAATGTTGTTTCAATTAGATTTCAGCTTTAAGTCACAAGCGGGACCCCGGGTAGGTTCATTACAGCAGGGGCAATGCCTCGACAGCATCTTGGTGGCTTTAAATCGATATCTCTTCCGAAGGTCCAGAAGAAATGTCACAGTCAAGACGCCTTGCTGGCACCGGTGTCCTTTGTGCTGGGTGCCCTCGAGTGTCATTTCTGTCCAGGAGACATAAAGGAGGCTCGGAGAGGGACCATTTAGCTTGGCAGCACACACTGAAAGGAAGGGGGGTTTGCTGATTTTTTGTTGTTGTGGCTATTATTGTTTCTGGGGTTCCTCCAACAAAGAGACATCGTGTGGTTTTCAAGCATCTCTTCATGCGAATGCTTCCTGTCACAAGTGATCGGCATCCCGCCGTTTTGAGATGGCAAAAGTGGTGTGAGCAGCCTTGTGAAATTGTTGCCGCCACACGGGTGCTGGGGACCAGCAGCCCCGAGACATTGACCCTCTTGCTCTCTGTCCCCGAGCCATGTCTTGTGGTGGTCGGTGCGTTGTGCTTTAAAAAGCTGTCACCCCCACGAGGGGCCCGCTCCATCCGGTGCTGCAGAAAAGCAAGGCTAGAAGCGCAGAGGACTTTTCCATGGTGAGCTAGTGGGATTAGTTAAACCAATACTGAAAAGCGGCTTGCACAACCCCGGGTGGCTCCAGTTACTTCTGGAAAGACATGCTCGCACGGCCAGTGTTGGCACAGACGCCACTGAAGTTGCACAACCCTTCCCGGTTATGTAATTAAGGGTCCTGTGTTTTCCTGCCCTGGTTGACATCGATTGCAACAGGGACAAAAGGTCGCAACGGTTGCTGGTTGCGTCTGGGAATGGCTGGGACGCCCACTCCATCGATTAAAGCACTTAGGGTCTAGTGGTTGTCAGTGACACTGCCCGCCAATGTGGATACGAACACGTGGGGGGGGTTTGCAGATTGTGAAGTGAGTTGCAGACATGGTATCCTCCTCCACTGAGCAGTTTAAAGAACTGGCCTTCTGCTTCTGGCTTGCAGGACCTTTGGCCTCTCCTGTGTCCCTAGTGGGTCAGGCCGGTAGGCTTAGGCGTGGACAGCACAATCAGCAGCGGGTGCCATGTCTGCCAGGAGGCGGCTCCTATAACTTATTTAAGCCGTGGCCCAGACACAAGGAGGAAACATGACACCCTACCGCAGATGGTGTTCTTGGGGCTTCAGGCCATGCCTTCCTGTACCACTGCACTTGGCTGTCCCTAAGTGCTGGCTGCTGGCACCTGCGGCCCGGGGCTCCTCCAAGCTCTTGCAAATGTCAACTCCGTGGCCTCCTGTGCCTCCAGGCCCTGCCCCCAGCCAATCAATTTGAGCGGACCTGGAAATCAGTGGCCACCTCCCACTTCCATCTGCCCGTTCTTGGAAGGACTGACCCACAGGCACCCCTGCCCTGGGCCCAGGCACACAGGCGCCACGTGCCGTCCAGGCTGTGTGTCACGAGGTGCGGCCATGCTGCAGCTGCTGCTGCTGCTTCATCTCCAGATGCGAAGGCTCCGTGTCTGTCCCTTGCAGGACTTCGGAGGGCCCTGGCTAGGACCCTCTGCATGGCTGCTGGTGCCACGTCCTGCTGTCTGCAACTCTTGACAGTAGAACTGGGTTATTTTGCTCTGAATTCCTGGTTGTGCCCAGCAGGTCAGATCAGGTCCCCTCTCTGCCTCTCCCCACCGTTGCGGACCTAGACCCATTGCATTCTGTTCCAGCCTTAACTGCCTCCCCTCTGGGGTCCTGTTCCCCCACCCTGCCCCCCACCAGGTCTGCTCTTGGCTCCCAAGATGCCGTGCAGCCAACGGGCCACGCTCGTGTCTTCTTTGACGATGCAGGAATCACTTGTTCCAAATATTTTCTACAAAGTGAGTTCTGACATCACAAAGCATGTGTGTAACTCTGATTTTTTTCTTTTTACGCTTCCTGTTTTTTACCCAAGTTTTCTATGATGAACATGTACTGTTTTTTCACTGGAAAGAAAAAACTGTTTTTTGAGTCAAGATCTCACTCTGTCACCCAGGTTGGAGTGCAGTGGTGTGATCATGGCTCACTGCAGCCTCAAACTCCTGGGCTCAGGCGATCTTCCCACCACAGCCCCTCCTGAGTAGCTGGGACTACAGGCATGCACCACCATGCCTGGCTAATTTTTTATTTTCTGTAGAGGTGAGGTTTGCTATCTTTCCTAGGTTGGTCTTGACCTCCTGGACTCCAGCAATCCTTCTACCTTGACCTTCCAAAGTGTTAAGATTACAGGTGTGAGCTATTTTGCCCAGCCAGAAAGACATATTTTAAAAGAACAGTTTGGGGCCTGGCATGGTAGCTCATGCCTATAATCCTAGCATTTGGGAAGGTTGAGGAAGGAGGATTGCTTGAGCTTAGGTGTTTGAGGCAGCAGTGAGCCATGATCGTGCCACTGCACTACAGCCTGGACAGACTCAGATACCTATCTATCTACTTATCTACCTATCTATCTATCATCTATCTATCTATCTATCTACTGTGACTCAGATAGATAGATAGCAGTTTGAAACAAAGAAAATAAAGCCAGGTCATCTTTTTTGTTCAATAGAACAACAGCAAAATCACCCCAGATAAACCAATGCAAAAAAAAAAAAGCAGGTGCACACATCCTTATCAGGTGATAAATGGCCTGTCACTGGTGAGAGGGGCGGGGTGATATCATTCTCATCAACCCCCAGCCCTGGTGTGTTGGCAGAGTCACTGGGTATGTGCCGCTGCATTCGATGCCAAGGGAACTTATTACAGGGTTGCTGTCAGGCTCAAGGGAGAAAATGGATGTGGAAGGACTTTATATGTGGAAGCTGTGATCTTCAGCAAGAAGCACAGAACTTCCGTCTACATTGGGAGACAGACAGAATGCCTTAAGGATGGCTGGACACGTGAACGTGAAGGAAGGCGTGGCCTCTGCCGTGGGAGGGCTTACGTTCACCTGTTCATTTTGTAGATGGTACTTGGACCTGCCCTGCACCTCACGCAGTTCTCAATTCTTGGAATTCATCAGTGAAGGACACTTGTGCAACCTTGTGAAGGAGACAGGCAAGAAACAATAGATATAATAAACAGCTCTCCCACTTGTCATCCCAGCACTTTGGGAGGCTGAGGCAGGAGGATTGCTTGAGCCCCAGAGTTCCAGATCAGTCTGGGCAATATAGTCAAAAAGTCAAAAAAATTAGCTGGGCATGGTGATATGTGCCTGTAGTACCAGCTACTTGGGAGGCTGAGGCAGGAGGATCGCCTGATCCCAGGAGGTCAAGGCTGTGGTGAGTTATGATGGTGCCAGTGCACTCTAGCCTGGGTGACAGAGTAAGATCCTGACTCAAAAAATAAATAAGTAATAATAAGTAGTTGTCAAAATAATAACAACTGTGACCAGCACTTAAATAGTACCCATTTAGTGCCAGGCATGGGTCTAAGCCCTTTAAGCGTATTTAATCCCATGCACCCTATAACGTAGATAAAAATCAACAACTCACTTGGGTCGTTGGGGAGGTGGAGTGCCT
The DNA here is from genome assembly GCA_963574415.1 of Tarsius wallacei. Classification (NCBI taxonomy): domain Eukaryota; kingdom Metazoa; phylum Chordata; class Mammalia; order Primates; family Tarsiidae; genus Tarsius; species Tarsius wallacei. Next base: position 5,785 of record CAUYQG010185356.1, read on the forward strand.
TGCCCACATCACACAGCTTGGGGCTGGGATTTCATTTCAGACAGCCCAGCCTTCCTCATGGCGGATGATAGGTGGAGGACAGGAGGTGATGAGACCACAGGGTGAGTGGGACTGTCCAACCAGCAGATGTCTGCGTGTTCTGTGCCCAGATCCCTGGGAGACAGAAATGACAGGGCGTTATCCCTCTGCAGGGGCTCACGGTCCTCGTGGGTGCACAGGCAGAGGTGTCCTCAGGCATATCAGCAACCCCGTGATGACATGGCGGGGTGTGTCTTCCTGCTTGGTCTCCAGGGAGGTGCCATATTGGAAAAGCGTTGGCTTCAATGACGCTGTGGCCTTGGACCAGGGAATCTGTGGCATCCAGGGCCTTGCCTTTTCCCAAAAGCTGTTGATTGATGGTGTCACCCCAATGCTCACCACAGAGCTTCAGGGGCAAAAGGCTAACCAAGCCGTTGCTCTTTGGTGAGAGTCTGTGCCTACCCACCAGGGCTTTCACCATCCTACCTGGTTTCTCCACCTGCCCCATAGGGCTGGTTCAGCTCTGGTCACGTCCTTCTACTGGCTAGGGCCCATGCTGCATTGCTCATTTGTGCTCTCTTGGGTATCATCTCCTGTCACCTCAAGGACCTCGATGAGACTCACAGAGGGACAGCCCTCTGCATCTCGCTGCCTGTACTCAGCCCCGCCCACAGCCTCCACCCAAAACTGGCAGAGGGTCAAAGAAGCTGGTGGACATGGGTTTTCTGCTAAGGAGGGGCCAGGCGTGCTGAGTTTCTGCTCAAACAGCAACACACTTCTTCCAGAATCCATCTAATGCCTGCAACCAGGGCGTCATCCTAGCGTGTCCTGCAGGAAGGCAGGTCCCTACTATCTTGGCAGACTTTGTGTTTTCTGTCCATTATGTGATCCCACAGCCACCTGAACAGGATGGTGCTGGTCTGCTGAGCTGCTTTAATCCCCTGGTCAGAGTGGCAAGAGTTCTGTAAAGACTTTTGTGCAGTTGAGTTGGGGGTGTGTCTGTTTCTCTGCAATCTCAACTGACTCTGAATTGTCTTTGGTGTTGCCTGACATTCTCATGATGAGGATTGTCATGATGGACACTCTGACCAGTATTAATCCCTGCAGCTGCCACTCTGGCCGCTTTTCCCTTAGATACAAGTACAGGAGAGTGGCTGTCCCCCCTAACATCTGTCATCTGTTCCCTTCACTGCAACCTCAACCTCCTGGGCTCAAATGATCCTTCCGCCTCAGCCTCCTGAGTAGCTGAAACTACAAGTGCACACCACCACGCCTGGCTAATTTTTCTTATTTTTTTGTAGAGACGAGGTCTTGTTATGTTGCCCGGGCTGGTGTCAAACTCCTGGGCTCAAGTGATCCTCCCAACTCAGCCTCCCAAATTGCTGGGATTATGCGTGAGCCACCAGGCCTGGCCAACTAAGCTTTGCTAATGAGAGATACCCTGTTTTTGTCATATCATCAAATGACATCATCACTGTATTTGTTTTCTTTGTTGTGTAACAGTTACCACCAACAGTTAATGGCTCAGAACAGCTCACTTTAACAATCTCAGTTTCTGTGGGCCAGGAGGCGGGGCGCAGCTTAGTAGGAGCCTCTGTGCGGGGTCTCTTCAGGCTGCAGAGGAGGGTTGGTGGGCTGCATTACTCCTGGAACTTAATCCTCTTTGATGTTCATAAAGTTGTCGACCAATTCAATTCCCTGCAGGGGACAGGACTGAGGCTGTTGTTTCCTTAAATTATTATTGAGTGCTGCATAACTAAAAAAGATACATGCTCAGGGTGGGGCTTCCAAGCACTTGGGGCAGAAAAGATTATCCTGTTATTTACTCTTCAAAATTAATTTTTAGAGTAACCTAAAATGGTGCCTAAATCTAAAATTGCACTTCTCCTTGGGCTTTTAAGAACTGTTTTACAGATCACATTATTTTGTGTATAAGCCTAGCAATTTTTAACTGTCACTTTTAAGGGGGTCTTTGATTAATGTTTGGTCTGATTTGCAGACTTCATTCATTAAACTCCTTGACACATTTTAAAGAAACGTTTGCTTGCTGGAGTGGTGTAGCTACCAGAACATTTAAAAATTATTCTTCATTAAGTGTTATGGGCCACACCGTGGCTGTCAGCTGGGGGCTGTCTCAGCTGCTGGAATGCCTGCCCCATGGGCCCTCTGATGGTCTCAGGGATATGGGAACACCCCCGTTCCAGTCTGCTCAGATGGAGCATTCCACGATGTGAGGTTGTCCTGGGAGGGACTATTCATCATCTGTGCCAGATATAATTACTGGAAGACAGTCACAGGGCCCATCTGCACTCGAGGGGAGGGAGGTTACACAAGGTCCTGGCTCATTGGGGTCACCTTAGTGTCTGCCTGCCACAATCACCCCTGCAAGTCTAGAACCACCGTGTAGGACCTTTAAAAACAGGACGATGAGTGTGGTGCACACATTTTGTTAGTTACATCCGCAGGAAGAAACTTGTCATGACTGAATGGAGAAAATGGATCCATCTTTTTTTTTTGAGTCGGAGTCTCACTCTGTAGCCCAGGCTAGAACGCAGTCCTCCCTCCTCAGGCAATCCTCCCTCCTCAGCCTCTTGAGTGTAACTGGAACTACAAGTGTATGCCACCACGCCCAGCTCATTTTTAATTTTTTTTTTTTTGTAGAGACAAGGTCTTATTATGTTGCTCAGGCTGGTCTTGAACTGCTGGTCTCGAATGATCCTCCCACCTCGGCCTCCCAAAGTGCTGAGATGATAGGCATAAGCCAGCATGTCCGGCTGATCAGTCTTATTTAGCTGAGTAAGTGCCGTGAAGGCAGTCCCATGAAGTATTAAGTGAGAGAAAAGAACTTCTTCCAGGCTGTTGGAAGCAAACCTGCATCAACACGTGTCACAATGGATGGCGACACTGCAACCTCATTACCTCCTGCCTTTTGTAACATGGAAGTTCATGGTTTGAACGATGGGAGTCAGCCAGACCCCGGAAGAGCTGACAGCGCCTCCCTCGTGGAGGAATGTCAGCATGTGAGCAGAGATCATGCTTGTTCTTCCTGGACTCCAATTCAGGGTGTATAAAAAGTCTGACATGGAGTGAGCTGGTCTGTGTAGAATATAATATACTGTTCCCAGAGTTGTCTTCTCCCAGCTCTGTCTACCTGGTGTGGCCATTTGCTGGGGCTACCATACCAAGGCACCACGCACTGAGGGGCTTAAATGGCAGAAAACATTGTCTCACGGTTCTGGAGGTCAGAGATCTGACATCACAGCCACAGGCAGGGCCCTGCACTCTCTGAAGGCCCCAGGGAAGGGTCTTTTCCAGGCCTCTCTCTGAGCTTCTGGAGATTTTTTGGTGGCAGCAGAACGGCAGTCTGCAAGTGTTTGTGTCTGGGTCCAATTTTCCGTTTTTGTAAGGACACTCATCTTGGCATAGGAGCCATTCTTCTTCAGCACAGCCATCTTAACTATTTCAGCACAGCCATCTTAACTATTTATGTCTGCAACGGGACCCTATCTCCAAATAGGGTCAGGTTTTGAAGTACTGCTTAGGACTCCACATATTTGGAGGGGGATGGGACACAGTTTAACCCCCCTAACACTTAATGAAGAATCATTGAAGATTTTCCTGGTAGTCATACTACTCTAGCAAGTAAACCCAAAGGTGGATGGGTGGTCAAAAACTGCTGGCACTTTGGGTGGCTGAGGTGGGAGGATCACTTGAGCCCAGGAGTTCAAGACCAGCCTGGGCAAACATAGCAAGATCCCATCTCTACAAAAAAGTAAAAAATTGGCCAGGCATGGTGGCATGCTCCTGTAGTCCCAGCTACTTGGGAAACAGAGGCAGAAGGATCGCCTGAGTCCAGCAGGTAGCTGTGATCGTGCTACTGCACTCCAGCCTAGGTGACAGAGTGAGACCCTGACTTGATAAATAAATAAATACATAAATAAATAAATAAGACAACTAGATTCTTCTCCCTCCCACAATCCCCATCACTTAGGAATGTACCGTTTTTCTCACCAGAATGGCTTCCTTGCCATTTGGACTTAATTTGAGAAGAAAAGCTGCTCTCGTTCTGCAGCTCCAATCAGCCAGTCCTAAACCTGTTTCTGCTGGAAGACGTGTCCAGAGGCCAACTGCCTGGTCAGACTCACCTATAAGGTGGGTGGGGTGGAGAGCCCAGGGCCAAAGGGAACAAGATGTTACAGCCTTCATGAGGTATGCTCCATAAGAGACCCTGTCGGACCCTCACTCACATCCTGCTAACCTTCACACATAATTCTAACAGACTTCTAAAAGCTGAATTTCCAGTTAAGAGGAGAGAAGATGCAGGAATCTGTGTGTAAGGCCATGTGGGCAGCCGGTGAGGGCAGGTGCTGGGAGGAGGGAACAACTCACCTTAAGAAGCAAATTCCACGACTGGTGTGGTGGCTCACATCTCCTAATCCCAGCTACTCAGGAGGCTGAGGCAGGAGGATCACTTGAACCCAGGTGTTGGAGGCTGTGGTGAGTCATGATCATACACTGCCCTCTAGTCTGGGCAACAGAGTAAGTGAGACCCCATCTCTTAAAAAACAAAAAGAAAAAGGCAAATATAGTTCAAGTTTTACTCGATTTTGGTGTCTTTGTTAATATCCATCCTCTGAATTCCTGTAGCACTTTGTGCCTTCCTTAGTCACTCATTACCTGTTTGTAATGCAGAAATTATTCATCTAGTACGTATTTTAACCTCCCCTACCTGATTATCTTAACATCCAAATATAACCATTTCCTAACACAATACTGGGCTCATTGTGGGTGTGTCCATAAATTATGATTGAAGACCCACTAGCTAAAAAGGATAATGTCACATGGCAGGGTGGGGTTTCAAATCATTTGCGGCAGAAAAGATTTACTATAGTATTTACTCTTTAAATTAATTTTTATGAAAGTTACGAAATCTAAAACCGTGTCTCTCCTTAGACTTTTAAGAGCCGCTCAAAGATCTCATTATTTTATTTAAAAGCCTGGCAGTTTCTAAGCATCACTTTTAAGGGGGCCTTTTATTAATGCTTGGTCTGACTTGCAAACTTAATTAAACTCCTTTAAATATTTTTAACTACTTTGTAAAAGAAATCGAACATACTAAATTTATAAGTATTCAATTGCCTGACTCCAACAAGCAGCCCAGAGCACTAAAGCAATTCCTGTAAGTCTAATTAAGCTTATAAGTAGGCTATACCTTATGGTCCTTTAGGTTTTCTTATATTGTATATGGCCTTCATGAGATTTCTACTTCAAATCAGAATCTAAGTCTGTTAATTTCATCATGTTTCAAGGTTGGTCTGTAATTCTTATAGGCTGATTCTCTTAATTGTAACAAAGGTTTAAAACACCAGATCTGCAGTCATTTCTTATTTAAAAAATTCTACAGATCTGATTTTCTTAAGCATTTCTTTGCTTTATTCTGGCTCCTTTGATCATGCTGCTGCACTCCAGCTTGGGCAACAGAGCAATAACCTGTCTCCAAATAAATAAAAATAAAAGCATGAGCCCAAATGATTTCTATCCTACAGAAACACTAAGGCAAATGCCTTCGTTCAGATACTCTAAGGAGGTCTTTTGCCTTCAAATAATACATTCTAAAAATAACAATTGTTTATGTTTTCTTTTTTAAAAAGGAAGGAGGGAAAAGCAAAGAAAATGTCGCTTCTTCCATTAAATCATCCGTGTTGTCTGGATGGTTCTGGATATGGCCTTCCTGGGTGCCTCCGTGCATGTTGGTGGGAATCCCTCTTGTGAGGTCCGCGGCATCTCAGTGACCCACGGGTGTCAGTCCATGCTCCGTGGAGTATCTGTGCTTCCTACCTGGCTGAGCCCCTTTTTACAGCCACTTCCCAAACAAGGCCACAACCTCGAGAGGCCGGTTCCACACAACCCGCATTCCTGTCAAGGTAGACAGGATTTTTCCGTCCACTTGCAGAAGTCTGTGTCCCCTTTGGCTGTCACGAGACTGGATTTTACAGTTTCAAAAATCTTAATATATATAGATGTCTGTCCATTAGATTCCCAAGACCTTGAAACTTTATAGTTTCAAGAACTTTGGGAGACTGAGGCAGGAGGATCACTTGAGGCCAAGAATTTGAAAGACCAGCCTGGGCAACATAGTGAGACCTCGTCTCCATAAAAAAAAAAATTAAACAATTAGCCAGGCATGGTGGCATTCATGGGATCCTGCATGGTGTTCCTATCTTTCCCGTCTTCTGGACCCAGGCAACACTGACAGATGCTAGCAGGGGCCAGTCTACCCCAAGCTTCAGCTGACTCTGAACAGAGCCCCCAAGTCCCCCCAGCAGGCCGACTCCAGCCACCTCCCAGGTGAGAGCCCATGAGCCACGGCAGTGCCCAGCAATGAGTTCCCATGGCGACAAGCTAGTCCTCGAGAGAGGACCTTGTAGGCAGGGACGGTCGTGTATATGGCTTTAATTTTGTTAAAATATTTAAAGTGAAAAAAATAGATCTTTCGAAAGGCCATGCTTCATGCCTGGGACCATTTCCTTAAAGGGGACACCGTCTTTCCCAGCAACGTTGCCAAGAGAGTTCTCGCTGCTGCACGCAACAGACATTTGCAAAAGGCTGACAAGGGCTTTTGATCTGAGGAGGAAGTCAGAAGAAGCCAGTCCTTTATGACTGTGCTGAAGAAAAACCGGAATAATACAGTGTGGTTATCCCTTGTTTGTTATGAAACATTAAGGGGTTTGCAAGGCTTTCTGGCTTTTGCTTCCTGTGTCTTAAAGGTTCTATATAATACGGATGGTGCCTAACACGCACGACGTGATAACAGACTTTAAAAGAGAGAAGGTGGCTTTTAAGAAGAGGGTAGCATTTCCTTTTCTGCCGTGGTGAGATGTGATACAGCGCTCTGTGGTGTGCAAAATGTTACTGGTTGTCATAGCAATAGGACAGCATCCCAAGCAAAGACAGAGACACTGCCCGAGACCCCTCTCTGGAAAGAACCGCAGTTATAAGAAAGCCATCACTGTCGCCACCTTTTTCACCGTCCAGTAATGAAATCCACACCACATTGGGCAGTAATTCCAAGTGGCCCTGACACCACACTGGACCTCGTGTCACACACAGGCATCTGCCTGGGTTTGAGGGTTTTGTGCCTGTTCCTTCTGCTACTTGTCAGTATAAAAATAGGTTATGCTTTTAATGTCTCCCTGAACTTGCGTTCAGGCCCTGGCCCGAATCCAGACGCCATGGGGTGTGAGCACCTTCTCCACAGAGCCCTACCATGAATTTCCCTGTGTCACCTTGGGGTCAAGGTCGCTTCCGCTGGGCAGTCTCTCAGCCATCATGAGACCCTGAGCCCTTGGGGTAGACTGATGGTTCTGGGCAGGCTTTTCTGAGCTTCCCATGTGCCTGTGTCCTCTTTCCAAGTGCAGACTCGGGTACACTCGGGAAGGACTTGAATGGGACCCCTGGCGGGCAGTTGCCTGGGCAGGTTCACACCCAAGGGCTTCTGAGGCAAGGCCAGGAGTGCCCCTTGGGTCCCAGCAGCATCTTTCCCACCATTATGGCTGTATCTCTCCTCCTGACCATCCTGCCCACAGACACACGTTCTTGACCCAGCAAAGCGCAGGGTGGAGAAGGGAGAGACGTGTGTGTGTCTACCCAGCCCAGAAGGGCCCATCACACCACCTGCACACACCCTACATTGTGGGTCCTGAAGATGGTGGTGTTTTAGTTGTGTTGTTTAGGTGTGATGGTGACAAGCACTCCTGAGCATGTTAGTGCCGGGGACACTCCTGCATGTACCAGTTCATTTAACTCTCACCACAGCTCATTTTACAGATAAGAAAACTGGAGCCCAGAGTGGTTAAGTATCTTATTTATTTATTTATTTATTTATTGAGTCAGGCTCTCACCCTGTCACCCAGGCTGGCACACAGTGGCACGATCATAGCTCACTGCAGCCTCAACCTCCTAGGCTTAGGCAGTCCTTCTACCTCAGCCTCCCAAGTAGCTGGGACTATAGGTGTGCACCACCACACACAGCTAATTTTTTAAGAAACGTTTTTATAGAGATGAGGTCTCATTATGTGACCCAGGCTGATCTTGAACTCCTGGGCTCAAGCGATCCTCCTGCCTTGGCCCCCACCGACATTGCTGGGATTACAGGTGTGAGCCACCACACTGAGTCAAGTATCTTGGCTAAGGTCACGCAACTGGTAAGTACCAGTGCTGAGATTTGAACCTGCACCACCTGGTTACAGAAGCTGGGTCCCCAGCTGCTCTGCCACCTTCTACCGTCTGAATTGGAACCAAGGGAGGCCTCTCCTGGGAGAGCTGCTGGGGATTAAGGATGCCAGAGGAAGAAGAACAATCCAATGAGAAGAGGAGCAGGGAGGGACCGTGAAGCCAGATGGGAGAGCCTTGCTTGCAAAACCAAACAAAGCAAGCAACGTCTTCTGCTCATCAGTTGATATCAACGTGGAGTGAGGCATCATTATAGTAAGAAAGCAGTCAACCTCAAGCCAACATTAGTCCTGTGAGTGGCAGGAGTTCCGCCTCAGCCCTCTCTGTTCCAGCTTCTTGGCTGTCTCGCCCACTGCCCTCTCAGCAGCACTGCATCCCAGCAGTCTCAGGGTGCTGCTGGGCACAGTGGCCTCGATCAAATGAAGTGTCCAGCCAACGCAAGTCCTGATGACAACTGTCGTGACAGCTAACACTCATTGACAATGTTAGATAGATGATGCATCACGCGTTGTTCTAAGAGCCTTGCGTGTATCAACTTGTTTGTAAGGGAGAGGGGTGGCATGATCACACGTCCCAGGGGAGGGGACTGAGGCACAGTGAGATGAACTCAACTTGCTCCAGGCTGTCCTCCCCGTGCGCGGCAAGGGGAGCGGCCATCTTTCTCCAGATACTTTGTGAGTACCTGCTGCATGCGGTCCACTGCTCCCGGCCCATGGGACACGGTGACCAGCGGGCAGACACAGCCCCACCCTCACAGGGTGGCGTTACAGGAGTGTGTGTACGTGCGTGTGTGCACACCATAGCCTCTGAGCATCCTCAGTGGCACCGGCCAAGCTTTAAAGAGAGAAGGAATTTCCTAGGGAAGAAGGGAGTTTCCAAAGATGCAGAATCCAGAATAACAGGTTGTGTTAGATGGAAGAAGAAATGAACTTGACTTCTGGAAGACCTTGGAGCTCAGGGAACATCTTAGCAGGTGCTGAGTGGGGAGCAGATGTGTGTAGAAACGAAGTCTTCTAATTACATGAAACCTGGGCATGGGGTCCCCAGGGGTGATGATGGTTCAGTCTGGGTCTCTTTGAGGTGCGTTCCCATGTGTACACGTGGACACATGCAGAGAGACTCACCGTAGTGTCCTTTGTAAAAGCCAAGAATTGGAAGCAACCTGAGTGTTCATGACCAGAGAAATGCTGAAATAGATTGAGGTCTTCGTCCTGTGCAGCGGCGAAAAGGCATGTGCCTGCCCTTCTGGTCCCAGAGGAATAGAGGCCAGAACTACCGTTAAGTGAAAAAAGCGAGTTGAATAACAGTGCGTGTCTTCATAGGTGTACAACACAGACTCAGCAACATAATACAATTGTAAAAGACACAGATGCTTGTCTGCCTAGAAACAGCTTGGACAGGCACCCCTCCACCCCACCCCAAGCCTGAAGGTAAGGTCGCCTTTAAGGAAAGAGCAAGGAGTGGATGACCTTTTTGAAAGCAGCCTAATTTTTAAAATAAGCAACTCTGCCAGGTGCGGTGGCTAACACCTGTAATCCCAACACTTTGGGAGGCCAAGACATGAGGATCACTTGAGCCTAGGAATTAAACACCTCATCATAGCGAGACCTCATCTCTCCAAAAATTTTTTTAAAAATTTAGCCAGGCACAGTGACGCATGCCTGTAGTCCCAACTACTCCAGAGGCTGAACTGGAAGGACTGCCTAAGCCCAGAAGGTTGAGGCTGCAGTGAGCTGTGATTGTGCCAGAGTGAGACCTGGACTTAAAAATAAATACCTAAAAAAGCAATTAATATGCAAATGTATTCTTATATAATCTTATAATTAATTAAACATTAACCACACAATTAAAAAAGTAAGTTCCTTAAAAGGTCCTTTTTTTCCTTAAAAACGGCAAGCCCATTGACTTATCCTCTCGTACCCATTGAATTGGTTAAAAGGTGACTCTGAGACCTGTCAAGTCTCCGGGTCTCCGAGCCTCACCCAGACACCCCAGTAACGCACAGAGAGTGAGCATGGAGGGGAGGGAAGGGCAAGTGGGAGTCTAGGACTTGTGTCATCAAGGAGATCCCAGGACCCGTACAAATGTCACTGAGTTACACAGGTTCTGCCGAGTGAGTTGTGTTTTTCGCAGAAGACTCTGACTTCTAATGGCGTCAGTGTTCCAGTCAGGGAATCCCAGTCTGGGAAGGGGCCGATGAGGACTGCCTGCTCATTAGCAAAGAGGACGCAGGTGTTAGGTTCCTTGTGCCTGAGTGCTTCGGCCCCTCCCCTCGTGAGCCACCAGGGAGCCACAGGGCCCAGGGACCCACAGGCTCAGCAGAGGTAGAGAGGTTCCCCGCACGGGGAGGGCAGCGGGCCTCCGCTTCAGAGCTCAGAGGCCGACTTGGCCCGTCTCCTTTGGGAGCTTGTCAGGACTGATGGGTGAGCATGGGAGGCTGCCATTTCCGAGTACCAAACCATTTTTAAATATATATATATAATTCTTTTTGAGTCAGGGTCTCTATCACCCAGGCTGGAATGCAGTGACATGATCACAACTCACCATAGCTTCACTTCCTGGGCTCAGGCGAACCTCCTGCCTCAACCTCCCGAGTATCTGGGACTACAGGTGCCCACCACCATACCAGCTAATTTTTGGATGTTTTGTAGAGACGAGATCTCGCTGTATTGCCCAGGCTGGTCTCAAACTCCTGGGCTCAAGGAATCCTCCCGCCTCGGCCTCCCGGAGTGCTGGGTGGGATTCCAGGTGTGAGCCACTGCAACTGGCCTAAATATATTTTTTAGTCTTACTGATGTTAACTTTAACTTTCTGCCACCACCCTACAAACTAGGGTACATGGTCCCTTTGGGAGAGGAAACTGAGACTCAGAGGAGTGAAGTGACACAGAAACTGAGGAGTGCCTGAGAACCCAGATGCATTTGGCTCCAGGACTCTTGAGCCTGGGGCTCTTCTTCCTAGCAGTTAGGCCAGGGTGAGGGGGTCTGAGGACACTGGAAACCCTTGAGCTCTCACACTCTTGCCTTGTCCTTTCTTTAGTAGCTTCCAGATTGACACATCTTGGTTGCTCAGATTCTCATAAAAGGTGAATCGGGAAGTTCAGAATCCAGAAGGCCCAGGTCCTGGCTGGGGGAGGGTCAGACACCAGGAAGAATGGGTGTCAGTTCCTTTGATACTCCTTGCCCTCCAGCAGCACCTGGCTTGATTCTGGGTGACAAAGATTGAGAATCAGATAGTCCTGGGAGGTTCTGGTGAGGGCTCCACACAGCATGGGACAGTGAGGACTGGGGGCTGTGGAAACCGGCTTTTCTTTCGGGGCTGGGAAGATGGGGAAGGGATTCCAGATGGGTGGCAGTGTGGGTATACCTGTCCTGGGCAACCGAGGCTGGCAAGGGTCAGGGAGAGCCTGGCCGGGAGCATTGGGTGCCATGAGGGCTGCAAGCTGGCTTAGAAGGAAAGGGAGGCCCGAGTCTAGTACCAGGAGGAAAGATTAGCAGGGCGAGAGCTCGAGGCAGAGGTTCTGGTACCAGATATTGAGCGTCTGGGTCAGGGTGTAGATCAGGGCCTTGGATGCATACTGGGCTTGGTGATTCAGACTTGTAATCCCAGTACTTTGGGAGGCCAAGGCAGGAGATCACTTAAGCCCAGGAGTTCAAGACCAGCTTGGGCAACATAGTGAGACCTGTCTCTACCAGAAAGTGAAAAGAAATAGCCAGCCATGGTGGTGTGTGCCTGTAGTTCTAGTACTTGGAAGGCTGAGGCAGAAGGACTGTCTCAGCCCAGCAGGTCGAGGTTGTGGAGAACCATGATCGTGCCACTGTACTCCATCCTGGGTGACAGAGACCCAGACTCAGAAAAAAAGAAAATGCATCCCAACTGATTGTGTTATAAGTGCCTCCACTTCCCTTCCCCCTTCTCCCTCCTCCCTCCTCCCTCCTCCCCTGCCATGACACTCCCCCTCTGACCTCTCCCTTGCAGATGATTCTGCCTTGGGGACAGTGTGGGTTTTTGCATCTGTTTTAACTTTTTATCAAGCTCAGATGATGGAAAGTTCCTCCTAACCAGGGCTAGAGAACTATTCTCGATGCCCGCCCTCCCCCACACCACGGGTCTGTCCACAGGGGTCCTCTGTGAACACTTGGTCACCAACTTCCATCTCAATGAAAGCCACCACCCTAGTGCCTGTGCCCCAGGGGAGGGGTACCAGTTTCCCCAAGTTTCCACTCTGCTTTTTGGCCATGATGCCCCACTTTGGACTTGGGGTGGAACTGGCAGGCATGCCCTTGAGTGACTCTTAGCAAGTCACTGAACTTGATCCAGGGGTCGCTGGTGGTGTTATTTTCTTAAGGAAATGCCAGTCTCTCTTCAAGGTGAGATGAAGAGTTTTAGAGTTTTTGTTATCCCATGGGCATCTGCCCAGCTGTTAAAAGTTTGATTTTCTGCTGTCTCCCTGCCGCCGCTGCCACCCCCGACCCCCCCCCCCCCCACCAGACGCAGGAATGTCCCTATGGGTGTCTTGGTTTAGCAAATTCTCTTGATGACTCCATGGCCGAAATGGCACAGAAAAGCCACTTTTCTTCTGCATGTAGTGTGACAGGAACACAGAACTGGAGATGTGCCCTGTGAAAAACAGAACAAGGCCTCCAGAAACAGCAGACTTTAACTTTTTGTTCTAAAGGCTGCAAGTTTTTCTGCCACTTTCACTAGGTCCTCATCCAAGAAACTTTTCTCACCTTATTTAAATGGGTAGACTTCTTTGTGGTCAGATGCCTTCTGCCTCAGGGGTATAAAATTAATTTAGAAATGACATTTTAAGTAGTGGAAGCCTTTTACACATTGATGTGAAAATTGTTCTGCTTTGAAAATCAAAATCAAACATGAAACAGTATGTATCTCCATAAAGAAGTCAGAAATCTTGCTAGGATATTACTCTGGCTTTCTGCCAAAGAGAAAATTCTCTATTTATTCTCCTAACTCTGAAGAAATGAAGCAAAAAAGATATTTGAGGAAGGAGGAGGAGATCGTGATTGTTTTATTATGACTCGCAGCCAGATTTGCAAAGCAGCACTTTTTAAAACAAAAAAATCCCTCTAACCCAGACAAGAAAAATTGGGCTCTTTCCCCAAATAGAATCTCTAAACTGTACCTAATGAAAGCTTGAATAAGGAGCTTGGGTTTTGAAAGCTAGAAGAACCTGCCCATTGCTGACGGCAGTTAATTACATAATCAGTCGACCCATCCTGTTCTTGTCTGGCTTAGACGCCTTGCAAAATAACTTTCCAGGGAACACCCTGCACTAGCCTCATGCACCCGCTCCCTTTTTTTGTTAACCGTCTGATGCTAAACCTTTTAATTCTCCTGCTTTTTTAAAGCACTTGGCTCGCCTCACCTTACAGGATCACGGTTTTACAGTCAGAAGCAGTGTCTGGCTCTAAGATAAGGATCAGAAAGCGGAATTGTATTACTCCCAGGGAGCTGAGTGTAGCCTGGGGTTTTTTTTCCCCCCTTTTAAGAAAATACTCTGCTAAGATAGAAGGTGTTCACATTACTTGGTCGAGTTGGGCTGAGAACAAAACCTATCGGACAAAACATAGAAAACATCAGTGAAAGGAAGCTTGGGCCAGCATGTGTCCCCCTCCATGTCCTTCCACATCCCTAATTGAAGACTGTCACCAGCATGACTTACAAAAGCTGCTGCTGGCTTCCTCTTCATGCCCAGAGCAAACAAAGGAGGCAGGTCCCCCACCTGGTACAGGGCAGGAGGCCCAACCCTTTGCTTGCTGAGTTGTGGGGTAGCAGAGATTCACCAAACAAGAAGGCCTCCTTCTCTCCAGCCAGGAAAGTGCAGCATTGATCCCTCCATAGGGGATGACGGGACCTGGTCTCTGAAAGTACTCACAGGAGCTCATCTTGGATCAGCAGCTGAGGGGGCCCAGCAGGACTGAGCTCGCTTCCTGGGTGGTGGAACCAACGTTGGCAATTCCACCAAGCCCCTTGCCATACAGATAAGGAAACCCCCTCGTTTAGGGTACAAGGAAACAGAGGCCATTCCGCTCAGGAACCCACTGAGACTGCTTGGCAGATAATAAAAATAAAATATATCCTCAGAGTTGAGAGAGAGCACACTGATTTTTTTTGTTAATCTTGGAGAATTTTCTAAGTTCATCTAGAGCATTTTGATACCTTTTTTTTTTTTTTGAGTTGGAGTCTTACTCTGTTGCCCAGGCTGGAGTGTAGTGGCACGATCATGGCTCACCACAGCCTTGACTTCTTGGGCTCAGGTGATCCTTCTGTCTCAGCCTCCAGAGTAGCTGGGACTACAGGCATATACCACCATGCCCAGCTAATTTTTGTTTTGTTTTGTTTTTGTTCTTGTAGAGATAAGGTCTCACTATGTTGCCCAGGCTGGTCTCGAACTTCTGGGCTCAAGCAATCTTCCCATCTCGGCCTCCCAAAGTGCATAAGGTATAAGCTACCACTCCCAACTCTACCAAGGGCCTTTTAGGGAAAGGTTATTCTTGGAAACTTTGCAACTGTCATTAAATTTTGTCAAAGACCTTGCTCCCTACACTTCTCATATAAAGACCTGAAACAAGTAACTCTTGTTCTCAGAGGCAGGCACGTCACTGGCAGGTGTGCTTGTACTGGAAACCAGAGCTGTGTGTGCTGCACCTCTTTTTGCCTTTGCTGCTAGGAAGCTCAAAGCTGGGTTTTGAATCAGTTGCTATCATTTGCTTAACCACTACAGATGCCCTCTCTCCCTTTTCTTCCCACATTGCTACTTTTTTTTTTATCCTAAACTAAGGACTGCTGATACTGTCATTTCTTGTGCTGTTATCTTATAAATCACCTCCCTTGTTTTGGGGGAGAAAAGTATGAAACAGAGATAAATAAAATGTAAAAATTCATTTCAAGCTATTGTTCTGAGTATATGACTCTTCCAGATCACCTACATGGAAAACGCTGAAAAGAAATAATAAATAAGGCCCCTTTTAAGACTGCCACCCGGAAGAAACTTGACAACTGTGTTTGTAAAAGAAAGCATGTAGTAACCCAAATTGCATTGTATCTGCTCAAGGGCATACCTAATAATTTATTAAGCCACTGCTTCTTCTAAGTGTTATACTCACTTTAACAGTAACAAAGATAATACTACCATGCACAGTGTTGCCATTTGGGTCTTTACTTAGTGAGCTTTCTCAGGGATCCTGCAAGATCTAAAAACTAACTCTTTTAGGGGAACAAGTACACTAAAGAGTAGCATAGGCTGGATGTGGTGGCTCATGCCTGTCATCCCAGCACTTTGGGAGATAGAGGAGAGACGATCACCTGAGCCCAGGAGTTCAAGACCAGCCTGGGCAACGTAGTGAGACCTCGTCTTTACAAAAAAATCAAAAAATTAGCCAGGCATAGTGGTGCACGTCAGTAGTCCAGCTACTTGGGAGGCTGAGGTGGGAGGGTGTCCTGAGCCTAGGAGATGGAGGCTACGGTGAGCCATGATCATGCCACTGTGTGAGGGCTCTCTTTCCGGCTTGCATCCTGTGCTTGTATGGGGAGAGGGGGATTTCTCTCTCAAGGCCAATAATTTCATCATGAGGACCCCACCCTCACGACCTCATATCACCCATCACCTCCCCAAAACCCATCTCCAAATGCTGTTGCATGGGGTTGGGGCTTCAACATTTGAACTTTAGGGAGACACAGACGTTCAGTCTGTGACAGAACACAGCTCTCCTACCATTGCAAGGATTTCAGGATCATCCCAGACCAGAGAACCACAGTGCTGCCTTTTAACGAGGGGAGTGTTCAGTTCTGTTCTGCTGATATATTCAGGGTGAGGCTCAGTCTCTGATGCATCACCAGCTAGTAACACCCTTTTCTGCATCAACCACCTCTAAGAGATTGGATAAAAGCCATGGACCCTTTCCAGAAACATACACAAAATCCCAGGATCTGTGTGCATTTCTGCAGGTTCCAAAAGTCCTCCTAGGGGCTGACCACCTACCGCAGAGCCCTCCTTCTAGTCCGTTTCCCTCTCTGTCTTCCATCTGAGTGACTTGTCCCAGCTGCACAAACTGCTTTTGTTAGTGGGGTCACCAGGCACTCGTGAGATTCAGGGGTTGGAACGAACAGGTTGGAACAAACTGTCTGTCCATGTTCAGAGAGAGTAGTGGCTTGTGCAGTTGCGAACCCTGCCTCCCCTATGAGGATCTTTCCTGACACCTTTAGTTAATAAACACCACCAAAGTGACTTGGCCACATGAAGATGGGGATAAAAACTTGCAAAGCTTCACCTCCGACATTACTTCAAGTCTGAGCTCTGGCCCCTCAAGACATGGAAACCACAGAGATTGGACCATGTAGATTGATAGCACCCAGCAAGGGTGGGACGCGGTACGTTCCAGATTTGTCAAAGGATTGGCTGTGTTAACATTTTCATGGGAAATGGAATCGGTACAATTAAACCTGCTTTGGAATCGGTAGCTGTTCTGTTGAGGGTTTGGTTTTTTACACAGTGTTTAGGTGGAGAAATGGAGAGAGGGGAGACGTGTGAAAATCAGTCGGGTGCGCACGCACCGGACGGCAGGTTTCTTTCAAGGATGAAATAAAACACAGTAGGGCGAGCTGGATTTGCTGCTGAGCTCATGCCTGCCCTTCCCCTGGGGATGGAATGTTTTACTTTGAAACCCGCCATCTGGTGAGCCACCAGAGGGAGGGATGGACCTGACGGTGCCCCACAGTCTAACCTTCTCAGTTCACAGGGGCTAGGAGGCACCCCATGCCAGCACACAGCCCAGTGGAGTGTGCCGTTCAGAGCCGAAGCATAGGGGGAGCAGGAGGTGCCGCCTCGAGTGTGTGAATGAATGCCGGAAATGGCTTGGGGGGCATCGGGCGGATGCTGGCTCGGGAGAGCAGAGCATGAGAGAATCCGGCCTCTTATTTGAGTAGGACATCTGAGCAACAACAGTCTGCTGGTTGCTGTGTCAGGCCACGGTTCTGATATTGAGATGGATGGGTACTTATTTTGCAAAATGCTGGTCAAGAACAGAATTGGAGTTTCTCTGCCAAGGAACTACATGGAACATTCCAATAAACAGTGCAGACTTGAAGAACCTCCCACTGGAAAGCCCCTTCCTCTCCAGGCAGGGGTCGGATGGACTTTGTTGCATTCACGTAGATAGCTCATGCAGGGACGCCACGTGGAGTTGCAGATGTACCAGTCTCAGTTAAATCCCTCTGTTATGACGTATTTATTTATTTTTGAGTCAGGGTCTCAGTCTG
Organism: Tarsius wallacei; assembly: GCA_963574415.1. Lineage (NCBI taxonomy): Eukaryota > Metazoa > Chordata > Mammalia > Primates > Tarsiidae > Tarsius > Tarsius wallacei. Next base: position 23,317 of record CAUYQG010185356.1, read on the forward strand.
GCATACAGTGGCACCATCACGGCTCACCGCAGCCTCCTGGGTTCAGGTGGTCCGACCTCCTCAGCCTCCCGACTAACTGGGACTGCAGGTTGTGTGCCACCACACCCAGCTTATTTTATAAGATTGTTTTTATAAAGATGAGATCTCACTATGTTGTCCAGGTTGGTCTTGACTCCTGGGCTCAAGTGGTCCTCCTGGCTCGGCCTAGAGTGGTGGGATTACAGGCATGAGCTACCATGCCTGGCCTGTTGTGATGGATTTAGATTCATTCTTTTGCTTGGTTTTACCGAACCAAAAGAAAATGGTAGTAATGTATTTCTTAGTAGTGACCTGTCTAGAAAAGCAGTAAGGCGATTCTTCTTTTTATTTGGACTCTAGTTCGGGGCATCTCTGAATAGCGGTTAAGTTTTGCTTTTCTGAGTAAAGAAACTTTTGCAGTTGTGAGAAGCCATCATTTACTCCCAGGCTTTTCTAGTCAGAAGGCATTCACTGGTAACAATGGTATTTCCCAGGGCCATCTATTCAAAGCTCATGTCTCCAAGTGGGAATCGCCGTTCAGCTATGTGCATGTTGTGGCCTGGCAGTGTCTGCTGTTCATCTGAAACAACTCCCATCAGGTGCTGGAATGGTCTATTCCCCTTCAGCCGGGAGGAGATTTGCTAATGCACCACAATCTCGCTCTCCAATTTCTCAAGTGTTGGCGAAGGATTTAAAATACCCTTGGAAAGCAGTTGGCCTCTGTCAGGGTCATTTCATGCACAGGGAAAGGTAAAGAAGCAGGTGGGTGCCCCCAAGAAGTTAAGGGATAAGAGAGGCAGAGATGAACTCTGGGGCTTTGTGTCCCGGCAAGATCTGAACAATTCATGTGACCCCCCCCAAGCAAGGTGATAACTGCAGTTGGGTCACATAACGTTTCTATGAGTTCCCCACTGTCTTGGTCTTCTGTCATCACATTTGTTTATATCATTTGTATTTATGGAATATCTAGCAATCTGGAAGAGCTTTAGAGTAACACAATTTTACTCTTTCGAGTATCCATTGCAGGTGGACAGGTACCTCATTTGATTCTAGAGTATTTGCCATTATATGGTTAGGAGAGTAGGCATTGAAAGGACGAGGAAAAGGAGGCCACTCTTCTGTCTTTCTCTGTAAGGCATCCCTGGGATGGAGCCTCTCTGATGCTTAGAGACAGGTGGAGGGGTCAAGCTGTGGCTTGATGCCAAGCTTGATAAAGAAAATGTGGTACTTGTATCCTATGGAATATTACACAGCCATAAAGAAAAACAAAATCATGTCCTTTGCAGCAACATGGATGCAGTTGGAGACCATCGTACTAAGTGAACTATCACAGAAACAACTGAATACCGCGTGCTCTCACTCATAAGCAGGCCCTGATCACAGGTCACACGAGCACAAGGGTGGGCTCTGCAGATGCTGGACCCTGCTGGGGAGGAAGGGAGGGAGGAAGGAGGGATGGGAGGCACGTGGCAGCACACTGGCTGCCAGGTCCACTATCTGCTAGAAGCCCAGACCTCACCTGTGCACGCTTTAAATCCTGTCGTGGACCTCACAACTCTAAAATAAAATAAAAACGAAAACCTGGGTTGAACTTGGTTTCTGTCTCCACTTCCAGCCAGCACGCTGACTCAGGAAGGTGCTTTGATTCTATCTGGACCGGCCTCATACTTTTCATCAGTAAGATGATTTCAGAGGGCCTCTTTTGGCTAGAAAATTCTATTATTCTATGCTTAGAACTGAGAGCCGCCTGTCTGTATGAAAATCAAGGTAGGTTTGACTTTCCCGCAGACAATTCAGTCTGTAGACTGTTCTAGGCTACATAAGCTAGAAATATTGCTGGGAGTGGCCAATTATAAGGCATAACAAAAGAATAAATGTTTGCATTTTTGAAGCTAAGCAGAGTCTCGGTAGCAACTATACCCAGTACTAAAGCAGAAAGATAATCAGAAATGGATCTTTTCAGCTTGCTCATCACAGGGATAATAAGACCCTAGACAACACATAATTACTGGCATATTAATTGGAGTGGTTGCTTTTACCTTTTCTTGATGGTTTAAAAATACAACGTAAAGTCCATGTCTATTTCAAGAAGTCAAATGCTTCCCAGTGAAAAGTGATCATCAGCAAACCCCAAACAGATTGTCATTTCCCCAGGGAGTAGGCGAGGATGCCCTGCCTCGGAAGTTTCGAGGGGACCCTGGCGGCCCACCATGGTCACACCAGCAGGTCAGGCTCATGCCCGCCTCCTTGTCCATCCCAGCATGCAGGCCATGCTGCCACAAGAGGTCAACTTGGATGCTGTGGCCACATTTTAAAAAGAGAACCGTAATTATGACCTCTAATTATGTACGCGGGCGGTGGCCGGCTTAAAGAGACCGCCACTGCCCGCCGCCCCCCTCCCCACCCCTCTGAAGCACTGGTTTAATTGGCTGCAGGGGTCAGAAGGGCGCTCCCAGCTGTCCCCTCCCCCCCATACCCCCAGCCCCATCCAGGCACGCACAGAGGACAGACAGAATGGGGCCTGCTGTGCTCAGCCTGCTATGTAAGCACCAGGTTAACCACTGCTTGACACGTGCCGCAGTGGAAGGTCACAGTGAATGTGTGTTCACAGGGACGCAAAGCTCCAGGCATCTAGACCTCGCCTGTCTGTGGACAAAGGGCACATCCCACGTCTGGTACAGTTGGTCTAGTGTATTTTACCACTATGCTCTTCTAACTATTAAAACTTTTTATTCTAGAATATTCCAAATAGCCTGCAAAACTTAGACTCAAACACGTCTATGCCCTTCACTGACAGTCGTCTGTTTCACCTGTATCTTTGCCACTTCCCACCTCCTCCTCCCCCAGCCGATGGGGACTTTGGAGCAAATCCCAGAGACCGCATTGTATCTTCTGTATATATTTCCATATGTATTTCAAAAATTTGAGATTCTTAGGCTGGGCACAGTGACTCATGCCTGTCATCGCAGCACTTTGGGAGGCCGAGGCTGGAGATTGCTTGAGTTCGCAGGAGTTTGAGACTAGCCCGGGCAACTGAGTGAGAGAAAAAATCCGCAAAAACTTGCGTGGTGCATGCCTATAGTCCCAGCTACTCAGGAGACTGAAGCTGAAGGATCCTCTGAGCCTGGGAAGTCGAGACTGTGGTGACTAATTATGCCACTGCACTCCAACCTGGTTGACAGAGAGACCTTGACTCCAAAAAAAGTTAGATATTCTTAAGCATACAGCCACAGTATCAATAGCACACCTTAATATTTTAACAGTTCGTTGGTATTTCATCAGGATTACTTCTCCCCAGTTGCTTTTAATTTTTTAACCACATTTTAAAATCTAGAACCAGATAAGGTTCTATACGCTGTAATCCACTGACGTGTCCCAGAAGCTTCTTTTAATTTCTGGATCCTCCATCCACGTTTCTCTACTGTGATCTTTTTCTCTTGCTGTTGCTGCTGATGCTATTAGTGCTATTAGGGATTGGTTGGTTAAAAACAGTTACTCCCCTTGGTTTTCCCTCTCCTCCCAAGTCCCTCACCCTAAAAGTCCTGTGGCCGCCCTGTCCCTTGGCCCAGCCACAGTCTGGAAGCTCCCAGGCAGGGCTGAGGCTTAAAGCAAACTTAGTTGTTGTTGCTGTTTTTAAAAAAGCCAAAACCTTTTCTAGAAGAGTCTTGAAAGAGAGAGAAAACCACAGGAGCCAGTGTGGTGGGTTTTCCTTCTCTGTTTCCCAGTTTTCTTGGTTTAGTTGTGCTTGTTTAGTTAATACTTGCTGTGATTTTTTTTCTGTTGAAAGATGAAATATGAGTTTTGTAGTAGAGAAGGAACCCGGCCGCCATCACAAGGTCGCTGGACCCCTGCCTGCAGCTGGCCTCAGAGCCCCCCTCCAGATGTCTGAGTCCCTGCTGTGGCCTCCCCACCTTACTCCCTAAAACCAAGAGCCTCCCCTGCCCCCTACTCTGGCTGATTTCACCTTTCCAGTCTGCCTGGGTCTGCTCGTCATGTTTTCTGGTGATTGTCAAACCCTCTGGTTTTTCCAGAAACAAGCCCCAGATACAAACAAGCCCCAGATACAGTAGAAAGCCATAGTTGACTTCGCACTTATAGTTCGGGAATGAATATTCGGCACAAGTCAGAGGACATCGGGTTTGGCCTGGACTCCCCCCTTGAAAAGCCTAGTGCCCTGACCAAGCTCGTGCCCACAGCTCTTGGGCCCCCTGGATCCCACAGGACACCAAGGCTTGGGCTTGTGTACTGGATGTTTTACCCGCTGTCTTGGTCCGTTTGTGCTGTTATAATAAAGTACTATAAGATGAGGAGCTTATAGACCACATAAATTTATTTCTCACATTTCTGGAGGCTTGGAAGTCCAAGATCAAGGTGCTGGCAGATTCTGTGTCTGGGTTTTTGTTTTGTTTTTGGAGTTGGGGTCTTACTCTGTCACCCAGGCTGGAGTGTGGTGGCATAATCATGGCTCACCACAGCCTCGACCTCCTGGGCTCAGGAGCTCCTTTCACTTCAGCCTCCCAAGTAGCTGGGACTACAGGCACCACCACGCCTGGCTAATTTTTTTATTTTTTTGTAGAGATGAGGTCTCACTGTGTGGCCCAGGCTGATCTCAAACTCCTGGGCTTAAGCGGTCCTCCTGCCTCGGCCTTCCAAAGTGCTGGGATTACAGGCCACCCCAATGTGAGCCACCATACCCAGCCTATAGTCTAATCTTGAATCTATATTTTCATATTTAACTGTCCCTAAAAAGAGATACTCATTAACGGTTTAATGACATTTTTCTGTTCTAGTGATGAATGGATTGTTCCAATGTCTCCTTGTGTCAAATTGAACATGCACTATTCAATGAGAGCAAAGCTGATGACAATCACATTATTGTAGTCTCCTAATGTAGCCACCTAACTCTGCAACCCATAGAGTTAGGACCTTTTAGGAACCAGGCTCTGCTTTAGGTTTGAGGGAGACATTAGGTGAAGGTCCCATGTAAGATGAAGGAAAATCCTGGCCAGGTGCAGTGGCTCACTTTGGGAGACCAAGATGGAAGGATTGCTTGAGCTAGAAGTTCAAGACCATCCTGAGCAACATAGCAAGACCTGGTCTCTATAAAAAATAAAAACAATTAGCAGGGTGTGGTGGTGCACACCTGTAGTCCCAGCTACTCAGGAGGATAAGGTAGAAGGATCACCTGAGCCTAGGAGGTCGAGGCCACAGTAAGCCGTGATCATGCCACTACACTTCAACCTGGGCAACAGAGTAAGACCTCGACCCCTCACTCCCCCCAGAAAAAGATAAAGGAAAAATGCAACTGCTTTGTTTTTATTTTTCAACTGGTATATTTCCCAATGAGGATCATTTCTGAGTAAGCATATTTCAGAGACCTATACAAAAGTTCACAGGAAGATGGCATCAGCAGATTTCCTTTTATCGTATTTTTTCTAATCTGTTTTTTGTGGGGACAGATTAGACAGGAAGAGTAAGAGGCTAAGCTCTGAAACTGAGACCCGGACAGAGCTCAGAGATGGTCCTGCCACAGAATCAACAAGCCCTGAACTTGACATGAGAGAATCGCCGGGATAGCCCAGCAGCCTCTCCCCAGTCCCGTGAAGGTGCTCACGGCCTTCCTGAGTTCAAGGTGTCTGAACTGAAGCAGGAAGGAGGATCCTGAGTCTCTCAGGGGAAATACGTTGTCATCTCCCTGGGCTTCTCCTAGTCTCTGAAGCACAGGTCTCTAAGGAGACAGAACGAGATCACATCTGTGGCGGTTACAGTAGTTGTGTGCACAAGTAGGTGTGTGTGTGGGTGTGTGTGTGTGTGTGTAGGGGAGGGGGCCTGGTTATACCCGTGTTGCCTTCTGATCTCCCCATAAGATACCCCAAACAGGATTGACGTAACCAAGCACTAGTAGTAAATTCTTCCCAGGAGCTGAGGCCTTTTTCTGAGACCCGGGTGTCCCAAGAGCCCAATGTTTTATGTCTTAGGACTAAAGACATGCAGCCACCCCTGCCCTGCAGACTGCCTCCTCTCAGCCTCCCATTTTGGGGTTGCCCTGAATGGACGAGAACCTCCAAACTAACTAGATGAACCCCACAGAAGACTATGAACCTTGGGTTAAAAGAACGAGCCCCCCAAGCCCAAGAACCGTGTGACACTGGAGACCCTGCCTTCTGTTCCCCGAGGGCCAGCCCCAGCCTGGCAGCATGGCTGCCCTCCCCATGCGTGTACCACAATCTGATCGTCCCTGCCATACACACTAGCCCTTCCTGGTGTCCCTGCGACAGCTTGATTGGACGCCTGTTCCTGTCCTCTGTTCCCATCATCCTCCGCCCCAGAGGAGGGGGGCGGGCTCTGGGCACACCTGGCCTGGTGAGTGGGCCTCCCTAGGGGGCTACATACACAGGCAGGGTGAGGGTCTATAGCCCGGGTGGGGAGGGACAGATCTGGGCCTTGGCTGGATGTCGAGGGAGTCTCTCCAGAGGACACCTCGACTTTCCCTTAGCAAGCCAAGGGAGTTCTGCACATGTGCTTGAACTGTTCTCAGAGCCGGTGTTGTGGGTGCAGACCCCAGCGCCCGTCCAGCTGTCGGTCTCTGCCTACTGTGTTTTCCGGCTCACTCTCAGGGGCACCGCTTGTGGCTATAAATAGATGAACGGTTGTAGTTTTTACTTGCTCTTCTCACCCCCACTCAGTTCTCTGACTGCAAATGGGTTCTTAGAGCAACCTCTGACCTGCCTTGAAATCAAAAAGAGAGGAAAGAGGGCATCACTCCTGTTGGGAGAATTGCCATTGTGTCTCACAGCTGCTGCATGACCGCAAGGTTGGCGATTTGGGCTCCAGAGTCTTTGGTCCCTCCCAGATGTCTGAGAAGCAGCTGTGTAGCAACGAAGTCAGAAGGCAAAACTGGTTGGATGTGGTGTCTCACACCTGTCATCCCAGCACTTTGGGAGGCCGAGGTAAGAGGATTGCCTGAGCTCAGGAGTTGGAGACCAGCCTGAACAACTTGGCAAGACTTCATCTCTATAATAAATCTAATAACAATAATAATGATATTGATGATGATGATGATGATGATGTTAGCCATGCAAGGTGGTGCATGCCGTAGTCCCAGCGGCTTGGGAGACTGAGGCAGAAGGATCGCCTGAACCCAGGAGGTCGAGGCTATGGTGAGCTGTGATTGTGCCACTACAATCCTGCCTGGGCAACAGAGGGAGACCCCGACTCAAAAACAAAGGCGAAGTCTTTTTAAATTAAGAGATCACCAGATCATCTCAATGGAGTGATCATTGGTGACTTAGTGTGTTGCATGGGGCAGTGTGTGTTTTTCAACGTGGTTGCCATCTATGCAGGGAAGATGCAGAAGGATTTGTTCTAACGCGTCTCTATAATGGCAGCCAGATGTCAGATCTGGGAACATTGGAGGCTCATGGTCCCTTTTTAGATTCTTGTGAGTTGGTGTTATTCAACATCCCGGACAGAGTGAGCCTGTGTTCAGAGTCGCTCCGGGTCTTCCTTGCTGGAACAGGAGGGAGGCGGACAGGTGGGAGCTGGAAAGGCAGTTGCATGGGCCTTGGATGCCGACGCAGGTGCTGCTTGATGTGTGCCCCCCCCCCCAAACAAACCTGCTGGTGTCACCCCAAGACAGAATGTGTGCATCTGGAAGAGTCTTTGCACGTCCGCCTGGTGGAAGACAGAGCTCAGGACACCATTGTGCCAGTGGGAATAGTTCATTCTCAGCACCGAAGGCACTGACTGTGTTCCTGGTGGAGGCCACCCCAGGTACTTGGAGCCCTGGGGGCAGTAGAGGGGTGTTGCTGGCAGCCCCATCCTTTGCCAGAAGAGGAAGTGGCTTCTGGGGTGGGACTGGACAGAGCTGACCTTCCCTTCCGTCGGGGGAAGTGATAGCTGGGTAAGTGATCTCACAGCTGACAGGGGACGAGGAGGTTAAATCAGGCGCCTGGCAGGGATGGACCCAGTCCTCTGCTCTGATGGTCTCCTGGGGCCTCTGGCATTGTCTCAGGCTTCTGGACTTGGCACGTGCTCCCTCCAGGCTCAGAAGTGCTCCGGGCTCTTGTGGGAGCCCATTTCCGTCCCTGCCCCATGGAAGCCATCTTGCATCTCGGCCTGGCGTCTGTCCCCACCTGAATGATGAGCTCTGACTGAATCATTGGTCCAAGAGGCCAGGAACAAGCAAGAGGTTTTGAAAGCAAAGAATTTCAGAGTCGAGAGGGCTTCAGGAATGATCCCCCTCTACCCTCCCTTCCATCCTCCCAGGGTCAGAATCCCCCCCACACACACACACCCATTGTCTCCTCTGCTCATGGCTGTCCTTACAGCATCCTCAGAGAGAGGTGACCCAAGAGGCAGAAGCCACACAGAGCAAGTAGAGATTTGCAACTGGATGAGAGGCAGAGAAGAAGGGACTTTGGGAGATATCGTTTCTCATTCACCTATAAGAAGTTAAAAAATTTTCAAATAACAGAAACTGTCCTGGACAAGCACAGCACAGTTCAACAAGCTAAAAAAAGCCTCTTAAATAATAACTTTGTCTTCTGACCCCCAGGACAGAAGTTGTAGCTTGCCCTGGGTCCCCTGCCACCTCTGCCCTGGACTTCAGGTCCAGAATTTTCTATTCCTTTGTACTCTTTGTCCATCCACATGGTTCCTTTTCGGTTTGCTCCCAGGCACCTGCTAGAAAGATTTCCATCAACTGGCCAGAGAGACCAGGGAGGTAGATGTTTGTCGTTAGGAAACTTGAGAGAGCTGGAAAAAGGGAGGCGTCTGGGTGACGGTGTCTCGACCAGGAGGGAGGCGAGGCATTCACTTGCTTTGGTAGCGTGGATTTGGCAATGAATCGGCGGCATGACATCCTCTCTGCACAGGCAAATAGGACATCCGAATTCAGTGGCTCAGAAGACAGCGAAGTTAAGATGGTTCTTGCTGCCCGGAGGAAACAGAACCACGGAAGCCGCTGCCTGGGCAGTGTCCATGTGCGACTGTTACTTCCCAAGCAGAGAAGCAGCAGGGACAGTGACTGGCCCACAGGAACCCAGAGGTCCCGAGAACTCCAGCCCACCCACCCTATTGCCGTGTGAGAGAGGGGGCATCAGAGGCCTCGGGAGAAACAGCTCCGCCATGGGCTCCCAGCTCAGGATGCACTTTGACCTCTGCACTTAACTTCCAGGACCTTCCCTAGAATCCCCTCCACATGAGATGGTCATGGCTGGGCAATGGACACAGGTTAGAAACGTCCAGCTGGGGAGCTGACCTGGGTACACGTGTTCCTCGCTGGCAGAGATCCACACTTCCTGGTGGAATTCTGAGTCGATCTGCAGTTACGTGTGGGCATACCCTATATACTACACCATGTTTTCAGCTCTGTCACCTCCCTTCTTCATAACCTTCAGCTACTTTTTTCTTTTTTCCAAATATTTTGGATCCTCAGTTGGGTGAGTCTGTGGATGTGGGACCCATGAATACAGAGGGCCAGCTGTGTGTTTTCCCCCATTTTTAGGGATTAGCTGATTACGCAGCAGATGTGTCACTTTCATGCAGAACATGGATGAAGTTAATTCAGAGCAAAGAGATCTAGTGATGTTATAGAAGATTGGGGGTTTCTGGGGAGCCCTTGTCTTCCTGGATAGGCCTCTTCAAATGGCATTCCTGATTGGCTACTGCAGTGGTTCTGCCCTTTCCTACACTTCAGAATCCCCTGATGCATGAGTTGATGGTGACACTGCTCTTCAGGGTCAGTAAATTATTTGTGTAGAGTTCTCCAGTCACTGTCTTTGAGCTGAGAAAGACCCAGAAGACATGTGAATGGAAACCTGGTATTACCCAAAGTGCACATACAGATCAGCCAATCCTGTCCCTTCACTCCGCAGCTCTATGTAGAGGATCTTGTGTTCCAGCAAACAACTGTTGGTATCCGCTCGATTCATAACTGGTTTTAACTTGCCTTGTGTCTTCAGAGCAGCAAGACTTTGGGGGTGCCCTTTGGCTCATTTTTTTGGAGAAGAAAGACCACTTTTAGGATTGTCGGTCTCCAGCTCCCACCATAAAGGTGGCATGTAAGGTTGCAGCTTGGCCTCCAACTTCCCGTGAGGTTTTTTTATTCCTTGAGGTCCCACCCATCGAGAATCTCATCCCTCAGGCTCTGCGGGTCACTTTGTCCCTTCTCCCTGTGACGAGAGCCCTCAGGTATTTGCAGTTGGTGTCCAGGGTGAACCCCCGTCTCCTGTTTCCCACCTCACCCCAGCTGCTCGCTCTGGCATCTTCTTCCTTAATCACCTTCATCTGAAAGGGGAGCGGATGAAATATCCGAGGTGGGTGACGTCAGTAGAGCTGCCAGCAGCCCCTGTTCCGCCTCGCTCCAGATCAGAGGCGGCTGTTATCATCCTGATCGATTGCGACAGAAGCCAAAGGGTATGTATGGCTCTGGCTCCAGTGGTTTCAAAGCAACAAATATAGATATCCTTTCGCTCAACCCATGCCTAGGGATTTTGCAAAGAGGAGGGAAAAAAGACGTCCACAACAAGGTGGATTTTGTATCTATTTGTTTACTTTGGAATGTGTTCTACTGGCGATATTTTGGTTGAAGAACTGGCCATAGCCATGTGTATATGTAAGCTCAGTAGAGCTTACCTTAGCACAGTTATTTATCTTTTTTGTTGTTGTGTTTGCTTTAGTTTTGTTTCTTCTTTTTTACAGTGTTGCAGTCATAGCTCACTGTAGCCTTGAACTCCTGGACTCAAGTGATCCTCCTGCCTAGCCTCCAGAATAGCTGGCACTACAAACGCATGCTATCACACCCAACTAATATTTCATTTTTTTTGTAGAGATGGGCTCTCACTGTGTTTCCCAGGATAAATTCAAATTCCTGACCTGTTCACTTTTTGTACCAGATCATTCTTCATGGTGGAGCTGTCTTGTGCCCTGTGGGCTGTTGAGCTGCATCCCTGGCCTCGACCCATTAGATGCCAGAAGTATCCCTCAGCTCCCACCCAGGCATGACAATTGGAAGCACTTTCACACATCGCTGACTGTCCTTGGAGGGAAGGAGCGCCCCCGTACAGAGCACAGGCTTAGTACATGGGGTGTGCATACACATAGATCTGCTCAGAATACCCCCAGGAAGTGCCCAACTGACCCGAAGTTTTTGTCAGTGTGATAGCTTGCTTGCTTTCATCTGTTTTGTATCCCCTTGGCCCTAAAGGTTATCCAAGGCCAACCTTCCCTCCATATCCACAGGGGACTGGTTCCAGCACCCCTACGGTACCAACAGCTGAGGGTGCCCACATCTCTTATATCAAAGGGCATCATCTTTGTGTCCATGACCCGCACGCCTCCTCCCATGGACAGTACTTTAAATCATCTCTAGGTTACTTTTAACACAATGTACATGCTGTGTCAGCAGTTGTTACACCATATTGTTTAGGGAATAATGACAAGAGAACATCTGTATGTGTTTAGCACAGGCACAACCATCGAAGACCTAATGCCATAGTTTACACATAAGCCACAGCGTAACATTCTCTGGAATTTTTTTTCCTCATATTTTTGATCCTCAGTTGATTGAATCCATGGGTGTGGAACCCCGTGGGTACAGAGGGCTGGCTGCATTTATTTCTCCATTTTTAGGGATTAGCCAATTACTTGCAAATATGTCACTCTCGTGCAGACTTAACATAAAATAGATGAAGATATTTCAAAGCCAAGAGATCCAGTAAAGCTGTAGAAGATCAGGGTTTCTGGGGAGCCCTTGTCTTCCTGGATGGGCTTCTTTGGATGGCAGTCCCGATTGGCTACTGTAGTGGTTCTGCCCTTTCCTATGCTTTGAAATCCCCTGATGAATTTTTATACACCTCGTGTTGCCTGGGTGGGGCTTGATGTTTTGGGAGTTGTTTCTTGACTCTCTTATTCAGTTAAAGAGACTTCATCCTGTAAAACATTTTAGCTTTGGGGGGCAGCAGGGAGAGTTGGAGAAACACGTTAGCCCAGTAGAAAAGTAAATGATTTCTGAGATCATAATTCGTAGGGTTTCCCCATAGGAAATGTTCCATTGTTGTGACTTTTTTTTTTTTAAGTTGGGGTCTCGGTCTCACTTTGTCCCCAGGCTGGAATACAGTGGCAGGATCATTGCTCACTGCAGCCTCGACCTTCTGGGCTCAGGTGATCCTTCTGCCTCAGCCTCCTAAGTAACTGGGATCACAGGCACAGCTAATATTTTTTATTTTTTTGTGGAGTCACGGTCTCACTATGTTGCCCAGGCTGATCTCAGGCTCCTGGGTTCAAGTGATCCTCCCACCTCAGCCTTCCAGAGTGCTAGAATGACAGGCGTGAGTCACCACACCTGGCCTCATTGTCATCATTTTGTTAGTCATTTGGCTCCAAGATGCTTGGATGGTGCTCATGTTTTTGCTGCAGGTCTATGGCGGGCAGGGTTAAGCCCAGGACTTCATATAGGCCTTCCTCTCTTTAGTAGAGACAACCTCTCCAAGTCACGTTCCTCTGGCACCAAGTCCCAGATAGAAGCCACACTAGGATCCCACAAAATACCCCTGCTGGGCTGTCTGGACAGCTCTGTGTTGGGCGCCGGGTTCCCATCATGACAGACCACTGCTTTCCGGGGCAATGACATATCCTCCCGGCCTCTCTGAGGGTGTCAGCATCACCCAAAGACTTTGGCACGGATGTCCCATAGTTCTGGCAGCCACAAGTCCCAAAGGGTAGAGAAGGTCAAGGGATGTCACAGGCAGAGTCTGTGTGGAAGAGAGTGTGAAACCAGACTAGCCCTACCCAGTCTGGGCTGCCTACCCATCATTTTAAAATGGCACACTCAGGCCCAGTAACAGGAAGGCAAAACCCCATGTTGGCTAGTGGCAGACTCAGGACAGAAGCCCAAGGGTCACTGTGCCTGGTCTACTGTTGTTCCGTCCTGTCCATGGAGGGATAGGCTCCTCCAGCCCAGAGGAACCATCTCTACAATTGGGAAAACGCATCTCAGGGTTTTTCTGCATCCAAATAGCTGAACTCTGGGCATGGAAACTCTGTTCCCTGCATCTTCCTCTGTAGTATAATAGAGTTGTGTGTGCAGGTTCGAGAGCAGAGGATTTGAAAGCATCTTCACGAGGTGTGACCGTGTTTTCAGGCTCGTACTCCGGAGGAGAAGCAACGTGATAAGACAACTGCATTACAGATGGACATTTCAATGGGCGGCTGGGAACCAGTCCAGGGGAGCAGTCATGCTCGTCACTGAGGCCTGAGCAGAGGAGGTGTTTTTTTAATATGGGATTTAAGATTGGCTCAGTTTTGATCGTGGTCATAACTCTATTAAGCACCCATGACAGCATGCTTGGTGTTTCACTGCACTTGGCAGAGCAGGTGATATGGGATCTTGTACGAGCGTGCTCAGTTAGGATGCTGGAAGGACCCTCCCCATCCCAGAATAATTTCTCTACAGCCCTCTGAGAGTTCTTCTGAGAAACAACATGAAACATACTCCTGCCAAGTGGGTGTTTTATTTTCTTTCTTTTTTTTTTTAAAGACAGAGTCTCGCTCTTCAATTGCCCAGGCTGGAGTGCAGTGGCACAGTCATAGCTCATTGCAGGCCTGGAATTCCTGGCCTCGAGCAATCCTCCTGATTCAGCCTCCTCAGTAGCTGGGATTACAGGCATGTACTACCATGCCTGACTAATTTTTAAATTTTTTGTAGACACAGGGTCCTGCTATGTTGCCCCAGGCTGGTCTTGAACTCCTGGCCTCAAGCAGTCCTCGCACCTTGGCCTCCCAAGTGCTGGGATTACAGGTATGAGCCTCTGCGCCTGGCCTCCAAGTGGGTGTTCATTACCAAAAAGGGTTTCTGGCTAAAATACTGTCCTCTTTCCTTATTCTGATAAAACGGATCAAAGCATCTAGGGAAGATTCTTTGCAGCCAGCCCACAGCTCCCCTTACCAAGATCTTGTCCTGGGCCCTTTATGCTTCAGAATCAGCTGTGCCTCTGAAGTAGAAACATTTCCCAGCCTCAGAACAGCCACCCAGTTCCCTAAAATACCTCCAGCCCAAGACCTCCAAAACAAGTGTCCTTTTTCAGAAGCATCCTGCACGAAAGAGCACTTCCATCAGAAAGTCCCTCTGTGATCTAAAGATGTAAACCACTGCTTGTCTCCTGACCACAGAGAATTTAGACTCTTCTAGGGAGACCCAGAATGTGCTCCTGAAAAATGGCATGTTACCCAAGGTCAAGAGCAGAGGTGGCTGGGTGTGGTGGCTCTTGCCTGGAATCTCAGTTCTTTGGAAGGCCAAGGTGGAAGGATCATTCGAGCCAGGAGTTCAAGACCAGCCTGGGCAACTTAGTGAGACCTCATCTCTAACAACAACAACAACAAAATCAGAAAAAAATTAGCTGCGCTTGGTGGTGGGTTCCTGTAGTCCCAGCTACTTAGGAAGCTGAGGTGGGAGGATCACTTGAGCCTAGGAGTCCAAGACAAGATTGGGCCACATAGTGAGACCTCATCTCGTCCTCATAGGAAGGGGAGCTGGGGGCATAGGACAGGGTGTCTGGGTGAGGGGCTGGGAGAACAGTGCAGAGGCCGTGTCCATAGGAGCCCAGGCCTGGCAGGGGCGGCATGCTGGGCAGGAGTGATGTGATCAGCTCCCACACCTGCCTTCTGCCTTCTGGAAGTCTGCAGCGGAGAGACAAGGGGACTTCTTTACAGACAGTGTGGTGGGTTTTTATGCACTGAGAAGTCACCATGGAAGATCTTTACCCAGTGCATACTTAATAATAAAAGGTTGCAGAGATGTACTATTAAGTGAATAAAAATGTTAAGTTGCAGAAAACTTTTCCATATAAGCTATTTTTTTAAAAATAGATTCGTGTGTATGAAGAAATATATGTATACTGGTATTTCAGTGAATGCATGTAAATACTTATTTTTGTATAGACAGTTTCTGGACGCATGCACAAGAAAATATGTCTGAGGGGGGGTGGGAATGGCATTTATTTCTGAAATTATATCCACCTGTTTTTTTTTTGTTTTTTTGTTTTTACAGTGAGCACACACTACTTTTATGATTCTTATAAGGGGGAGGGGAAACCTTAGAAATTTTAATAATAAATAAGAATAGTGGGCATAGTGGCTCATGCCTGCAATCCCAGCACTTTGGGAAGCTGAGATGGGAGGATCGCTTGAGGCCAGGAGTTCGAGAGCAATCTGGGCAATGTAGCGAGACCCTGTTTCTACAAAAATACATTTTAAAAAAATATATAAGAATAAGCCTTGTAGCATTTCTTCCCTTTCGAGGGAAGAGGTGAAAAATTGTCAAGTTGGGAGACTGAAGCACGCACCGCTGTTGAGGGGTGACAGGCAGAAGGATACTTGGCGTCCAGAAGGTTACATGGCTGAGCCCAGGAGGCTTTCCCAGGGAAGCATGTCTGACCTGGTGTTTACCCCAGGAGCCCAAGAGGGCCCTTCTGGTATTGCTCTGATCACTTCTCGGAGGACTGTACTTCAGCGGCTTACTGGATGAGGAAAGAGGTCTCATTTCTTTCCTTTTCACTTACCTGTAAATCTGATGATTGGACCAAGAACATGTTATATTTAGTACACTAGCAAATGAAAACAAAGATGGTGTCACTTAGGAGGAAATCTTTACAATTTGGGGTCAGGCTAAGATTTTTTTAAAAAAACACAAAAGACACCAAGTTATAGCATAACAAATTGCTGGGCTGGGTGCAGTGGCTGAAGCCTGTAATCCCAGCACTTTGGGAGGCCGAGGCAAGAGGACTGCCTGAGCCCGCAGGTTCCAGACCACCTGGGCAATTGGCAAGACCTCCTCTCTACAATAAATTAAAAAAATTAGCTGGGCGTGGTAGCGCATGCCTGTAGTTCTGGCTACTTGGAAGGCTGAGGCAGAAGGATTACTTGAGCCCAGCAGGTCTACACTGGGGTGACCGTGAGCATGCCACTGCCCTTCAGCCTTGATGACGGAGTGAGACTCCAACTCAAAAAAAAAAAAAAAAAAAAAATCAAATTGCTAAATAGGACTTCATAAAAAATAAAAACCTCTGCTTATTAAAAGATACAATTAAGAAGCTGATCACAGTCCGGGCAACATAGGGAGACCCTGACTCTACAAATAAAAATTTAAAAAAAATTAGCCAGGCATGCTGGCATGTGCCTATAGTCCCAGCTACTCAGGAGGCTGAGGCAGGAGAATCACTTGAGCCCAGGAGGTTAAGGTTGTGGTGAGTTGTGATCATGCCACTGCACTCTAGCCTGGGCAACAGAGTGAGACCGTAACTCAAAAAAATAAAAAGAAGAAGCTGATCAGATAATCCATGGATTGAGAAAAAATACATCTTACAGAGGACTTACATTCTGAATATTTAAAGAAAACTAACTTTACAACTGAATAAGTTGAACCAACCAATTAAAAACGAGCAAAATACTTGAACAGACTTTTCACATAAGACATACAAATGGCCATTAAGCACATGAAAAGATGCCCAACATTACTTGTCATGAGGGATATACAAAGGAAAACTACAATTAACTACCACCACACATCCACTGGATGACTAAAATTTTTAAAGATTGACAGTTTCAAGTGTTGACAAAAACATATACCTTCTTGGGAAAACAGTTTAGCAAATCCTTATAAAGTTAAACATACATTTACCAACAAATTACCCAAGAAAAATGGAAACATATGTTCACAAGAGACTGGAACAGAAGTCTATAGCAGCTTTTTTTAATATCCCAGACTGCAAACAATCCAAATGTCAATCTGCGAGTTAATGGGCAAACACATTTTGGTATGTCCATTCAGTAGAATATTACTCAGTGATAATTATGAGGAATAAACTACTCACGCCACATCAGTGATGGATGACAGAAAGCAAGTTAGTGATTGCCAGGCCAGGGGTAGACAGTGTTCACAAAGGGACACAAGGACACTCTGGGGCGATGGAAACCTGTGTTTCGGTTGAGTTCTTCATCTTGATAGTGGTGGCAACACTGGTGTAAAATGTGTCCTAACTCACCAGACACTACACTGTTAAGTGGGCACACTTGATTGCATGGGAACCATCCTTTTATTTTATTTTTGTAAGGACGGCACTCACTGCATCCCAGGGAGGGGCTGGCACAGTGGTGTGCTGGCGCATGTGAACACACGATTGCCTCTTAGACTTTGTCCTGCCATTAGGGGCTCTTGTATCTGCCAGTTTCTTCGCCAGGATGTCAAGACAGGGAAGCGCCAGCCTCGCTGTCTGCTCCAGCCAGTTCATGGGGCGATGTGTTCAGGAACTGACCTTTTCAGGATGGAGAGGGAGACTGTAGGATGGCTTTATGGGTGGCACTCACCCAGATGCTAGGGCACCAGCGCAAAGCCCCAGGATAGCATCAGGTGCAGAAGATCTGGTTAGGAGGAAAGGTTGGGGCTGTCCATCAACATCCTTGTTTTGTTTCACAGCTTATGTGTTTAATTGGCCTGGCTTGGGTGGGGGTGGGGTGAGGGTCCTGGCAGATGCTCCATGGGTCTGAAGCGTTTGTCCAAGCTGCCCTGGGGCCGCCCCTAGGGTCTCCCTGCATTTGTGAGTAATGAAGGTGCACTCCTCCTTGAAGTTTCTCTTTCTCTTTTTTCCTTCTTACATCACATCTTTTTATCTGTGGTCCTCTGCACCTTCCTCCTGGGTTCTGTGTGTGTTTGAAGAATACGGAACTACTGTCTAATTTTCTGGCAAAATAAATAGAAAAGGATTCTGAGTTCTTACCTGTGTTAACTTTTTTTTTTTTTTTTTTTCTGAGTCAAAGTCTCACTCTGTCTCCCAGGCTGGAGTGAAGTGGCTCAACCACATCTCACTACAGCCTTGACCTTCTGGGCTCAGGCAGTCCTCCCACCTCAGCCTCCTGAGTAGTTAGGACTATAGGCACATGTCACCGCACCTGGCCAAATTTTTGGATTTAGTGGAGATGAGGTCTCGCCATGTTGCCTAGACTGGTCTTGAATTCCTGGGCTCAAGCATTTCCGAAGTCCTGGGATCACAGGTGCATGGCGCTGTATTTAACTTTTGCTATGGCCCCAGCAAAGCTCCTGGTCAATGAGAAAAACTCTGGGTGCAAGGCAGAGGCACCTGGGGAGACAGGGATCATCTAACCAGGCCAACCACGGTTGCCTGTGGTACTTGCTTTCTTATGACAGCAAAGAATCTTTGCTTAGCAAGAAGAAATTGCATGTTTTCTTGGCTAGTCTCTGAGAAAGGAAAAGGCCCTTTCTAAAAGGAGGCGAGGGAGGAACAGGCCAAGAGTCCCCAACAGCACCTCTCAGGAACCACTTGTCCCACGTGGCTTGTGGAGTGCTGTGCCTGAGTCCTACTTCCTGGTAGCAGGCCCTGTGGGCAGGCAGGGGCCGGGGACACCCAGGAGCCGTGAGCAAAACTTTTAGTTTCTCAGTTAATCATTCAACTAATATACCGGGGGTGCCAAAATATGCATATGCATTTTAAGAGATGTTCACTGCCATCAGAATGGTCTGCATGCTGATGGGAACCACTTTGAGCACCCCTTACAATTGTAGAAGTCAAACATGACTTACATTCATCTTATTGAGTATTACAATTTAATACAGTTTTCTCCTTTCTTAAGATGTGTCTCCATGTTTTTGGCACCCTCTTGTATATATATTAATATCAATGGGTTGGGATGACTGTTTTAACAATTTTACCCCCAGAGTCACCAAATAATTTAATTTACCTTTCTCATGTGACATACCTGTTAAAATAAACTTTTGCTTTATTATGGAGTGTGAGTAACAGGTCTCCTGCAGGCAAAATGGAAAGGAAAAAAAAAGGACTCTAAAGATCTTTAGAGTCCTTTTTTTTAGAGTCCTTTTTTTTTCCTTTGCAACCTTGTTTCCTAGAGGCCACATCAAGAGTGTCATTAATCGCTTATGGGTCTTTCTACAGCGACCTGTTCCTCCCTTGGAATTAAACTGCACATAGAAAGTATGAAAAAATGTACTTCTTTAAACAGTAAAAAAGTAATTTTCCAGCATCACACCCAAAATAAAGTGCCACGGAGCCATTAGTAGTAAATTGAATTTTTCGGTACGTAATTTGTACAAAAACTGACAAGTGCGCCCCCTCCCCCCCCAATCATTAGTCCCCGGGCTTCGCAGGCACTGAGGCAGTCATCTGTGAGGGAAGGCGTTTGACGTCGACTTCAATCGCACACTTCATTTATTTGGACAGGGCACAGGTGGCAGCTTCTGTCACGAGGCATCACCGCACGATTAGTGAATTTCGCCCTGGGGCAGCTGGGACGCTGGGCTGGGGCAGATGTTCTTTTCAGCCTATTCAGTGACCATTCTTGGGGAGTGTTTACTGTTGCCATGGTGACCTTCATTTCCATAGCGGCAGAGCCGCTGTTTCTCAGAGGAAAATGAATTTAGTTATACAAGGATAATATTTTTCTCCGTTTCTCTATAACCCGCCATCTGTCAACCAGTGGACCAATAAGGATTCAGAAACCTATTGAGAATGATAGCAAGTGAAGTGATGAGTATTTTGGGGTGAAGGGGGCTTATCTAAAAAGCAGTAATAGATGTAGGCGCAAAGTGTGCCCTCAACACCAGAACTTTAATTTCTTCTTTGTATTTTAAGTGCTTTTTAAAAAAAATGCCTTCACCACCTCCACCACTGCTGTTACAAGCCCTTGGCCTTGTAAAACACTGTTTACATTCTGCTGACAAATGGAAATGGCCGGATGTCTCATTGGTATCGCAGGAGATGCAAGTGGAGTTAGTGCTTCCGCCATGCTGGGAACTTTCCCCAGTGCATGGAAGATTCCTGCGGCTGAAGTTCCTATTGTCACTGACTCTCCTGCTTCTTACCCCAGGGTGAAAGCAGGGGGTGCACAGATCAGCAGCTCGCCAGGAACACACAGTGCGAGTGATGAAATTAACACGAGAAGCCGCTGTGCTGCTTCCATGAGACCTTTGCTCATGTGCCCCCAGTCTCATTCTGGAATGCCTCTTCCTCCTCTCAAATCCAAACGGGAAGAAAGTTCCCTTTGGGATAGCTCATCTGGTTCCTGGATTTTTCCATAAACTGTAACTTGCAGGGGGAAACACACACACACACACTGGCTCCGTTGTAAATAATGTTATTTATTGGTTGATTTTTCCAGATCCTGACATTGATGCTGCCAGTGCCATGATGCTTTTGAATACTCCCCCTGAGATACAAGCAGGTTGTGAGTAGATAACTTCTATAGCCTACAGCACCCTAGTTTGTGAACTTAACCTTCTCATGTATACACCAGGTCACAGGAACATTAACACTACAGCAGAATTTCCCCTATAGGCTGGGTGCAGTGGCTCACGCCTATAATCCCAGCACTTTGGGAGGTCAAGGTGAAAGGATTGCTAAGCCCACGGGTTCGAGACCAACCAGGGCAACTTGGTGAGACCTCATCTCTACAATAAACCAAAAAATTAGCTGGGCATGGTGGCACATGCCTGTAGTTCCCGCTACTTGGAAGGCTGAGGTGGAAGGATCACCTGAGTCTAGCGGGTTGAGGCTGCGGTGGAGACTGAGGCAGGGGGATCGCTTGAGCCTAGGAGTTAAGCCCAGCCTGGGCAACATACAAGACCTCATCTCGACAAAAAAGAAAAAAAAAAGTAGCCTGGCATGGTGGCATGTACCTGTCATCCCAGCTGCTCAGGAGGCTGAAGCAGAAGGATTGCCTGAGCCCCGGAGGTAGAGGCTGCCGTGAGCTGTGAGCATGCCACCACACTCCAGCCTGTATGACAGAGTGAGACCCTGACTCTAAATAAATATTTAATTTTTTAAAAATATGTATTTCTCACAGGAAAGCACTCATCCTTAGACCCCACTACAGGTGTCTTATCAACAAGGGACTGTGTGACATTCCCGTTGTCCTTCCCTCTAACTCCATCCCCACCCCCACACGGGCCCCAGCCATCCTGACAGCTTTAGGGAATTCAACTCCATCCTTTCTTGCTTGTTCCTTTTTTAGAAGACCCAAGAGACGCAACTGTGCAGACCCGTCCCTCTGCCTGGCACTGCCGTTTCGTGACCCGCTCCTGACGGTCCCAACTTCTAACTCTCTCTCTCTCTGTGAGACTCAGAGTGCCAGTAATTGAAATGTCAGGCTGCCTGCACCTCCAGCTGGCACGCACCGCTGCTAAGCAGATGTATTATGGGGGTCGTTCCGTCACTAGCAGTGAACCTGGAGTGTGGTTTTTAGATGATGTCTTAGGTTTCAGAGAAATACCTCCATCCTTAGACGGTATTGCAGGAGGAGCACAGATCAGGTTGTAATCAGGTGACAGGCTGGAAGGTTCTAAAATTAAGCTGCATCACTCAGCACAGTAGAAACACTGATTTCATCAGAGCCGTGTAAGATTCAAGCCCCTTCCTGTGTACCTCACCTCTGTACACAACAATCATTAGCTTAAAAAAATACTCTGGACCGGGTGCGGTGGCTCAAACCTGTAATCCCAGCACTTTGGGAGACTGAGGCGAGAGGATTGCCTGAGCTCAGGGATTTGAGACTAGCCTGGGCAACTTGGTGAGACCTTGTCTCTACAATAAACCAAAACAATAAGTCGGGTGTGGTAGTGCACATCTGTAGTTTCATCTACTTGGAAGGCTGAGGCAGAAGGATCGCCTGAGCCCAGCAGGTTGAGGCTGTGATGGCCATGAACATGCCACTGCACTCTAGCAGCAAAAAAAATTCTGGCTGGACACAGTGGCTTATGCCTGTCATCCCAGTATTTTGGGCGATTAAGCCAGGAGGACTGCTTGAGCTCAGTTCAAGACCAGCCTGGGCAACATAGTAAGACCTCATCTCTACAAAGGTGACAGCCAGGCAGTCCCGGTGACAGTGTGTGGGCAGCTTGTGTCATGGTGTCTGTGTGCATGGACCCCCGTGTGGACATACATGGGTCGCCTCAAGGCTCGGGGTCCCTCATGTGGGGCACAGACTTCCCAGAGCAACGTATCTCCCATCTACACAGAGCCTGCCTGCGTTCCCTGTGCCAGGCACTGCAGCCAGGCCCTGTTTCTAGGGCATCCTTCTGTGGTGTCACGTGTAGCCCTTTGTCACCTCTCAGGTGGCCTGATGCCCCTGCCTGTGCCGGGACCCCCAACCCTCTGCTGCCGTTTGCTCCCCATCATGAGAGGCTGGCCAGGAGAGCTCGAGTACTCTTCCTTGTCCTCTTTGTAGCCATGCCCAATCAGGTCACCAGATGCGGCCACTCAGGTCTTTTCCTCTGTCCTTCCTTGGCTCGGCATCTGCTGGCTGGCTCGGGGCTGCCCGGCTGGCCATGGTCCAGGGTCCGAGGCTCAGCCAGTTGCACAAAGGAAGCCACTCAAAGCTGCTGAAAAGGCATGAGCTCAAGCCTCTGTCCCTCTGGAGGCTCTACCTTGCCCCGAGGGAACCCAGCACACCATGTCTTGCTTGGTGGGGCCCCCACAGGTCCCCTCATCTCTCATTTCAGTCCAATGTCTCGCTTTCAGTGTACCTAGTAAGAACCTCAGGTAACACCATTGTGTCCCCAGCAGCACTGATGGTGCACATGACATTAGCCTTTTGGGGGACCTTCTGCCAGGAGAGCCATTGTGTCTCACACGCTCTAGGACATCACTTCTAGAATGGTGGCTCATCACCTCCTGGACTCTGGATCGTGCTTCTGGTCAAATCCTTCTACCTTCCCCGCCCTCCCATGCAAAATGGTTGCACAAGCGAATTCCAGCTTCTCTCACCTTCTGAAGAACTGTGCGTTGCTGTGCCCAATTGACAAGCCCCGTAACCCCCAGGAGAGAACTTGTTATGAAGTCCTGAGAAGCCAGATCACTGTGACTCAAGACCTAGGTCATTTTGGCTGGAAGATTCCCAGAGGCAAAGTCCAGCTAATAAACAAAACACCAAAACAGAATGGAGGTGGGGGCTGGGGTAAGGCATCCCTCCCCCTGCCTGGAGCCAGACTGCGTGTCACACACCCGGCACAGTGGAAGGAAGGCGACCAGGAAGTAGCATGTCCCCCCCGTCAGCCTTTCTCCGGTGTGTTCCAGGCCAGTGGGTGGCAAGGCTGCCTTTGGGAAAGGGAAGGATTATTGAAATCACCTGCTGCTCAGCTTCTGGCCTCTGAGAGGTGGCCAGGGCTGCCCTCCAAAGGCCTCAGTGGGAGCTCAGAGGCTAATTTTAGAAGTTGTGAAAAATCACGGGAGCCAGTATGGGAGGGGGAGCGAGCAAGTGCAGAGGGACTTGGCGGCAGCGCAGAGGAGGGTCTGCATTAGACCTGAGACCTGTTTGTTTCTTAAGCTCTCAGGAGCATGTGGTCCCTTGCAGACCTCAGCATTCCCAGTGAGCGGCGCTGCTGAGTCGGGCACATTTGATGCGTTGGGTCGCTTTCTTGCTGCTTACAATCAGAGAGTTAAAGCTCCTCTCTGCCTTGAGATACTATGGTTGGTCAGCTGTGTCGGGAACTTGACAATGTGCTTGGCATCTCATCCCAGCCACTGAGGGTATCAGGCGTGGTCTCTCCAAGAGATGAATATGTAATTTACTTAAAGAACAAAGAGGGTGCCAGAGGCCTGATGTCTTCTAGTGAGAGCCCCGGGTCCAAGTGAAAGGTCAATTTGAATATCTGGTTCCTTCTGGTGTTTTGTCAGCCTGGATCCCACCTGCAAACAGTCCATGGGGCGGGGCAGACTGGCCGTAAAGGTTTTGGTCCTCAGGCCTCTTGATACACTTTGAGAGAAAGAGTAGATTGCTGATAGAGAAAGGACTGAAGAAGAGACTCACGTTCCCGCCAAGTCCCGTAATCGAGACAGTCGTAAACTGTGCAATCCCTCTTTTGGGAACAGACCCAGAAGAACACACGTCGCTCTACCAAAAACACACCTGCACATGCATGTTCACTGCAGCACTGTTCACAAAAGCAAACACATGGAACCAGCCCAGATGCCCATCAAAAGTGGACCAATTCAAGAAAATGTGGTTCATATACATGATGGAATACTGTGCAGCTGTAAGGAAGAACAAAATGATGGCCTTCACAGCAACATGGATGCAGCTGTGGAGACCCTCATACTAAGTGAACAATCACAGAAACAAGGAACTGAATACTGCATGTTCTCACTCCTAAGCAGGCCCAGATCACTGGTCTCATGAGCACAAGAGTAGGATCGGCAGATGCTAGATACTGCTAGGGGAGGACGGGAGGGAGGGAGTGGGGACACATAGTAACACGCTGGGTACCAGGCCCACTGTCTGGTAGAGAGACCCCATTAGAAGTTCAAACCTCACCTGCATACAGATTACTTTTGTAGTAAATCCTCACATGGACTGTACAACTCTAAAATAAAATTAAAAGTCATTAAAAATTTTTTTAAAGCCAGGCTCGGTAGCTCAGCCTGTAATCCCGCGCCTTGGGAGGCTGAGGTGAGTGGATTGCCTGAGCCCGCGGGTTCGAGACCCGCCTGGGCAAGTGAGACCTCATCTCTACAATAAATCAAAAAATTAGCCGGGCGTGGTGATGCGCGCCTGTAATTCC
>CAUYQG010185358.1:0-46847 GCA_963574415.1 Tarsius wallacei
CTCTGTCGCCCAGACTGGAGTGCAGTGGCCGCTCCCGGCCACCACAGCCTCGACCCGCTGGGCTCCGGCGATCCTTCCGCCTCAGCCTTCCGAGTAGCTGGAATTACAGGCACGCGCTACCACACCCGGGTGATTTTTTGATTTATTGTAGAGATGAGGTCTCGCCAAGTTGCCGGGGTGGGTCTCGAACCCGCGGCTCAGGCAATCCACTCACCTCAGCCTCCCAAAGCACAGGATAACAGGCTGAGCCACCAAGCCCGGCTACGCAGTAAATATTTCTTAAATGAGCGAGTGAATGAATGAACTTCTTTAATGGGGTGTAGCCAGAGCACTATGAGAACACAGAAAAGGTCATTTTTATATAGGTCCCCTTTAAGGCCACCAAAGAAACTGAGGAACATAGATCATTGGGACAACTTTTAAATCTTCTCTGCTTTGAAGAAGTATTTCAAAGAGAAACATCTCATATGAAAATGTCCTCATTGATAATAGGCATATATCTGGATCTTTATTTAATTAGAAGATGAGCCATGGTATTACATTTTAGGGTCACCTTCTTCTTTGATAATCAACTGGTCTTTTCATCCTTTTCGAACCTCTCCTACTTTGTATTTGTCTTCCAAGAGAAAGAATTATAATTCCAGCACCATGGCATGGACACAAATCTTTTGGCTTTAAAATAAACCCTTTTGTTTCCAAGGTTCACTGTGGAATAGAGTCTATATGGGGGATAAAAAGGCATGGCTTCTAGCTGCAGCTCTTCTCCTGGAAATTAAACGATCTCCTTCTTTAGTTTAGACGTGACTAATGTAAAATGGCTCCTATGGCATTTAGGAAGAATTCAAAGTCTGAATGCACTCACATTACTTTATAAGCTATCCAACCTTATACCTTCTGACAGAGCCCATTTCCCTAACATTAAAATTTAATACAACCATTTCTCCTCTTTTCAATTTGGTGTTTAAAAATGTAAGCACTCTTAGATTCAAGCTCTCATTAAACAATCCTTTCTAGTTTCAGATGCTATATGTGAACTCCAGAACTTCTTTCTTTTAGAATATTGGAATCACTGGTACCTTTCAATTTTGTCATCAAGAATAAAATGCTATGGACTTAGCAGCAACATGGATGGATTTAGAGTCTATGAGTCTGTGATCTATCATGGAAACAAAGAACGGAGTACCATATGTTCTCGCTCATAAGCGGACCTGAGCATTTACCATAATACTATAAGAAAGAAATTGGCAGTAGCAGGATACTGCCAGGGTGGGGGTGGGGACACAACGTCAATAAGGGTACCTGACCTCAAATCAGGCAAAGTGGGGACCAAAGGGAGGCCCAAACTTTACCTGTACGATGTCCATTTGCATACCTAATCCTGAATTATACCCCACATCTTTAAAATTAAAAAAAAGAATAAATGCAAGGACCTTGTAACAATTTTCAACCTCTTCCAAAGGAAGGCACTGAATAGGAGATGGCACGGGAGCTTAAAGTGGCTTAGTAACGTTCATTTTCAAGGCTTGACACGGTCATAGTTTGATTATTTCACTAGAGACCCTGCTAAAGAAAATACTGAGAATGTGAGTGAATTTTGATGGCAATGGCCTTCCCATCTCCATCCCTAGACAGATCTGTTTGTTGGTTGGTGTATTTTTGCTGCACATCATCCATTCTCTGTTTTTTAAGTCATAGTCCATCTTTTGTTCTTTGGAAATAAATGCTCCTTAATTTAATCTATAAGGTTTATGTAGGATTTAATCAATTCACTTTGCTCCAGGGGTAGTCATATGACTAAGCCTTGAGCAAACAGCATTTTTTTCCATCTGAATACCACTTTTGTCCAGGAGTGCATTTTCTTCTTTTTTTTTTGAGTTGGAGTCTCACTCTGTCACCCAGACTAGAGTACAGTGGCATGCTCCCAGCCACCGCAGCCTCGACCTGCTGGAGTCTGGCGATCCTTCTGCCTCAGCTTTCCAAGTAGCCAGAACTACAGGCACGCCCTACCACCCCGACTAATTTTTGATTTATTGTAGAGATGAGGTCTCGCCAAGTTGCCTGGGTGGGTCTCAAACCCGGAAGCTCAGGCAATCCACTAGCCTCAGACTCCCAAAGTGCTGGGATTACAGGCTGAGTCACCAAACCTGGCCCAGGAGTGTATTAATACACAAGTGAGACCAATCAGACATAAACTTAAGATTTTGCTGAAATCATTATAAAAAAAAAAAAGAAATTCTCTTTACGTTGGGTTTGCTATTCTAACAGGACAGATGTCCAGAATTGCTGGAGGACATTTGGCTACCATGGATCAAAAACCTGACTAAAGTTAAAACAGAAGAAAGCAAGGACAAAAACTACAGAGAGATCCCTAATGACATCTGAGCACCTGGGTTTAGCCATGCCTAACGATTACTTTGAACTTTTCTGTTATAGCAGCCAATACATTATTTCTTACTGAAAACAGATTGAGTTGGATTTTGTCTTTTGGAACTGCCAGCATACTGATACACAGCATGGCTGTCTCGTTATCACTGGTTCAAC
Source organism: Tarsius wallacei (assembly GCA_963574415.1). Taxonomy (NCBI): domain Eukaryota; kingdom Metazoa; phylum Chordata; class Mammalia; order Primates; family Tarsiidae; genus Tarsius; species Tarsius wallacei. The sequence continues at coordinate 2,542 of CAUYQG010185358.1, forward strand.
TATTGGAATTCAGAAATGGGCCAGGCAATTTCCACATTAACTGCTAGAAGCCTGGATTCTCCTCGTGTTCATCCAGAGTCACAGATTTTTCAGGAAAATCCATTAAGAACTTAGTCTTTTTAGAAAGATTTACTCCTTTCATAGAGATCTAACAAGACAGTGTCTATTTTCCTTGTGTGTTGCCTACTTCGCGGACAATCAAAAGAAAAATGTAAGTCTAGAAGTAATAATTTTCAATGGAACCAGTCCATACCTAACTCTGTTTTCTTTGCTGTTTCCCCTCCGAATTTCTATTGTAGGTCCAAGCCAATTTTGCCAAAAGCCTAGATTGGAAAATTAGTTTAGCACACTGATAGGAAAGCCAATCTTTTTTTTCTAGCATGGCCAATATACCATCTGTAGCAAATGAAATCTGATTGCTTTGCACAAAGTCTTCTGGATCCCAGTTGTGAACAAGTTCTGTAAGGGTGCAAATGCATCCAGAAGCCTGTTTCTCCTTAAATCACCTGCAATTCTTGAGACAGTGAGGAAAAGGGAAGAAAAAGTCCACCTACAAATGACAAATGATCACCACAGCTTGCTTGCTAAGTGAAGCTGACTAATCTATTACCCCTGAAATGACTTCAAGGTGTTACAGAATGAGTTTGCCTATATTTCATATTTGCTGAGACATTAGGCAATAAATTCTAAGCATGCTTCATTGCCCTGTAATAAGTTACTCACATCATCTTCACACTAGTTGATTACTGATCAAATCATTAGGTGACCATGATTGAGATTGCAAGCACATTTTTGCCAAAGCATATGCATTGCAAAATGTTTTCACAGCAGAAAGACTTGAGGAAATACAGTTGGAAGGTCCTGAACTCTGATTTCAGTGGAATAACAACACTTGATTTATTCAATCACAGCCCATTATTTGCAACCTGTGTAATTTGCATGTCACTTATTTCTAAGGAATCCAAGAACATTTATGCTTTATCTAATTTATCTCCATAATTTCTCTGACTGGAAAAAAGACAGAACTGATTGGCAAAGCTGACCCAAATCATGTTTTGCAAATGAGGACCTCACAGCACAAAAAGGTGGATTAGTATGTCCCAGGGCGCTCACATACAAAATCTAAATTATCAAGACTATTGATTTTCTCCCTTCACCGCTGGGTTTCAAAGACCCTGAAGTAGAAAATGAAGCTAAACCTATTGGTTGTGGGTGGTAATTGCCAAGTATCCCTCTCCCTTCAGGTTTCATATCAATTCTTTGCTTAGAGATTTCTCAACAGTGCACATCCAACACAACACACATGGTTTCTCATTAGCCGTGTGCCCTATCCATGTTAGCACCTGGAGGTTAAAAGACGAGTATGTCAGACTCTGGCTCTCCAGAGCCTCTTCTCATGATGGGAGGGATATAGTTGGATATATAAAATATATAGTTAAGCATACAAAAGTTTTAGTATTCTCTCACACACTATTTATCCGTTTATTTAACAAATGAAAATAAAAACAAATAAACAAAAAGCAACCCTTAGCTACTATTTTTCTAATTCTAAACCCTTAAGCAGTAATGGGATCAATTTGATGTGGAATCTTCCCCGCCTTTTTCTATGCTTGTACAAACTTATATAAACCTGTGCAGACTTTTTGTGTTTATCTTCTAACTGAAATCATACCATATAAAGTATACTGCAATTTGCTTTTTATATATCCTTTTAAGCATATATGCAGAAAACTAACTTTTATTGCATACTATTCTGTTTTGTGGATATGCTATAGTTAATTGAACTATCTCATAATTAGTGGATATTCAGGTTATTTTTGTATTTTTCCAGTGACTTATTTACTCCTCCTCCTTTTCCTCTTTCTTCTTATGTTTTTAAAACCAGTCCAAAGATACAAGAAGCACATTTGTACTTGTATTTTCACTGAAGGATTTTTTTCATTTCTGTCAAAAAGATTTACAAAAGTGAGATTTATGGGACAAATGGAATACTTTAAGTTTTAATTCCAACATCTACAATTGTTATTGCTGAAGTCTTTTGTATTTTGCTAATATAATCATATTGTGGTCAACTTACTTGTTTTTATGTCTTACTGAGTGATTCTTGTGATAAGAGGTGTCTGTTGTAACAGTTCTGCAATTTTTTTTTTTACAAGACATGTCTAAAATGTTAGCTAATATCATAGTACTTAATGTGGCCCAGACAGTTCCTTATGTAGCCATCAATTCATCTGGCCTTGCAACAACCTATGTGTTGTTAGTGTCGCCATTTAACAGAAAGGGCAACTGAGAAAGAAACCGGCTAAGTAATTTGCTGGTGGTCATACAGTTTGTAAATAAAGTGCTAGGATTTGTAACCAGGGATCTGACTGAATCCACATGTCCCTCCACTGGGCTACATCACCTTTCAGCAAGCAAAGAAGGGACCCAGCAACTAGGAGGCGCAAAACTTTGGGTTCAGCCATAGTCTCTGCTACTTACTAGTCTCTTAGCCTTGAGAAATTACTTACGTTGAGCATTTCTAATCAGAAAGTCCAAAATCCGATTGCTTCAAAATCTGAAACTTTTTGAGCACTGACATGACACCACAAGTTTACAAGTAGAAAATTCTGTACTTGACTTCTGTACCTGACTGTACTTGACAAATCTCAGTCGACACACAGGTGCACAACACACAGCTTGTGCAGCCTGCTGCTGTCTGCTGCTGTCATCTAAGAGCTGGTCCAGGTGCTCTCCCGGGGTTACGGTTCTGCTTGGTTACCCTTAACACACTTTTTTGCTGTATTAATTGTATGTCATATTTCTTCATGTTAAGAACTATTTGTAAGTAAATGTAAGAAAATCATTGTTTATTAGCAGCACCTAAATTCAAAGTCTGGAATGATGGTGATGCCAAACAATCATAGATTGTCCATGGGTCCTGAGATAGTTACACCTCTGCTTTCTGATGGTGCAATGTGTACATACTTTGTCTCATGCACAGCGTTATTTACAATATTGTATAAAATTACCTCCAGGCTATGTGTTTAAGGCATGTATAATATGTGCATGAATTTTGTACTTAGATTTGAATCTCATCCTCAAGATATCTGATTATGTATATGCAAATATTTCAAAATCTGAAAAAATCTGAAATCCGAAACACTTCTTGTCCCAAACATTTTGAATAAAAGATATTCAATCTGTATTAGTTTTCTTGATTTTCAGATGAACTAATAGCATTCCCCCAGAAAGGTTGTCACTGAATGAGAAAGTATTTGTAAAGTGTCTAGCAACAGTTCAATAACTCTTTGTCTCTTTTATTTCCTCCACCATTTCTCTTTTTTCTTTCCTCGTATTCCTAACCACTTGTTCAGTGTCTGGCATGCAATATTCAAGAAGCATATTATTCTTCTTCTTCTCCTTGTTCACATTTCCATGTTTTCAAACTACAGCTTTGTCACTTAAAAGACATTCAGTAATTCAAGGTTGGATTTAACAAACTTTGATCTAGCACCCACATCACTTGGAGAATTTTTTTAAATGCATATCTATGTGCATATATAGAGAGGCCCATGCCAGTCCTTGAAAGTGGATTTAACTGGTTTAGTCTGGCATCAAGAATTTTACAACTTTACTAGGTGATTCTAATATGTACCCAGAATAGAGAACCACTTTCCTAATAGGGAAGTCTGTAGTCTTAGCCATTTTGAAGTATCAGAGACTCATAAACTTGAGTCACAGCAGAATAGCTCACTTGGAAGTCTTATCATAACATAGCTTATTGGGCCCCATCTCCAGAATTTCTGATTTGGTTGGTCTGACGGGGGTCCGAGACCACATTTATACCAAGTTCCCAAGTAAAGATGCTGCTGCTAGTAAAGACAATGCACTTTGAAGACCACTGTGCTATTTTTTTGGTGAGGGAGAATAATACTGCATCCACCAGGAACTTGACATTGGAATCCCATATGGAAGTGAGAGCCTATTCTATGTTCTCGTAGCACCTAATATATACTGAGCTTGTGCTTCCACTAACATATTTGTCTATTTCCTCAACTAGAATGAATTCTTCTCTAGTATTGGAACCATGATTTTTTTTCATTCCAGTAACACCCCAAGGCTAGCCTAGCCCTTTACTCATAGGAGATAGTCATGACATGTTGAATGAATAGAAGATTTCCACCTAAAAGTAGGAACAGCCAAAGAAATTCTTGATTCATCACCAAATGTCATCTCAATTGAATGCCACTAAACTCACTGTACTTCCTGAGTTTAATTAGAGAGGCACACGCAGTGGATGGAATAAAGATACCAGCCCAATTGCTAGTTTTCCTGGAATAGGGGTATAGATAGCCACTATTCATATAATGAAAATTAATTTCACATCCCCCAGCAGCAATATTCATGATGCCATATTCCTTTTTCCCCCACCCATTTCATTTTAATTTAACGGATATTTAATAGTACATAATTATACCTCAGCGCTGTCTGGGATGGAAAAATTAGGAATCCAATTTGTGTTTTAGGAGTAATTTGGAAACCTAAGTTAATTCTCTAAGATTAGATTTGGCCAAATAGAATATGCTTGTTGGCAATAATCTCTGGCTTTTGTCTGGATAAATCCAAGAATTGGACATACATTCATCTATTAATGAATTGTTTTTAGATAATAATCTTAGTAGAGGACACTTTATCTTTTCCCTTCCCATTTCTATTCCCAAGTTTCCCTTTCCCTCATTTGTGTTTAGTCTAGGTCGTAGGATAATCTTAAGGATTGCCTCTCCCTAGGGATGCTAGTGTGAGAAAAACATATGGCACAGAACAGACCTGTTTGTAAATAAATCTCCACCATTGGGCACTCCCTCCCAGGATTTTTAATTTTAGCAACTGATACATGGAGAGAAGACAATGCTGCCAGGACCTTGAACCAGGTCATTCCAGACATAAGATGGTCACTAAGCTTCCCCATTTTGGGTGCTGGATCATTTGCACAAATGGTGTACAATTTTTTCTTTAATCCTGTGAGTCCTCCAACTCTATGGCCCCATACTGTTCTAATAAAATTTCTGTGGCTTACATTGGTCATGTCTGGTTTCTGTTGCTTACAACCATAAAACTTCTGTCCAGATTGGCTCTAACCCAAATAAATAATTTTATTTATCCCTGCTCAAACTCCTCTAGACACAGTCATTATTTTTAGCATTAACTGGGACTTTGTTTCCAATTCTAATATTTAAGTTTTTTTGAAAAGAAGAATATATAAATATACATTTTCAGTTCTTCCATATCTTTTTCCTTCAAGTGAAATCTTCTCCCAAATTTTAAGAGATTTATTATTACTCGTCATATTACTATTGCATACAAGAGTTTACATACAGAAATTGTGTTATGTTAAAACTTTGTGGTCCATGGTGTCTTAAAAAAACATTGTAGCTCATGGTGTTTAAAAAGAATATTGGGCAACCCCTTCAGGTCCCCTCCTACTGTAGGAGCTTCTCTGTCCTTTCAATAAATCCTGCTTTCTCAAAAAAAAAAAAAAAGAATATCTTTGTCTTCATGGTACTTGTTCTTTTCTTCAAAGTAGTAAAGTATATCTCATGAAATACAGCTTCTTATTTCTCGAAAGTCAATATGAAAATGTCTATGTCACCAGATCAGTGTCTGGAGCATACTCAAGGTCTGTTTTTTTGAGAGACAATATTATCTCAATCAAGGATATTTGAAGGGATGTTCATAATCAACAAGATTGATCCTTGACCTACGCATAGAAAACGAGGCTTGGAGTTGTTGATTTGCTGGTCCAGGAGCATTCAAAGCCAACTCCACAACCAACACGATTGTTAAGAGCATGAGTTTTGGTTCTGACATTTGGACACTCTGCACATCACTTAAAACCTTGGAAACTCATTTCCCTCAAATTTGTAATGGGATCACAATAATAATCTCTATGTCTTTTAAACCTTGGTACTAAGGTTTAGCAAGGAGCCAGTCGGATCTTGAGTGCTAAATAAGTAGCACCATTTTCATTGCTGCAATTAAGATTTTAATCTTTCCAATAGTTGATGTCTCAGCTAAGATGCCTGAATGCAACTGCTATATTTTTCCAAGAGACAGAAACTATTTTATTATTGATGCCTTAATTAAACAATTCTTCTTAGTGACACTGGCAGTTCTTAGAAATACAGAAGGATCACATGCCCACAAAAATCAAAGCAAATGACAATTTCAAAATAGCACAACTGGCTGAGTATCTTAAAGGATACTAGGAGGAACAGAAATTATTGATCAAATTTAAAGACTAGGTAAATATAGAAGGCATACAGATTTCAGGTTGAAGAATAAAACAAAGCATCTTCTGCTTCACAGAGCCAAATCTGGCCTAACACCTGTTTTTGTAAATAAAGTTTTATTGGAACACTGCTGAGCTCCTTCACTGACATATTGTCTATGGCTGCTTTTATGCCACAACAGCAACATTGAGTTGTTGGGACAGTGAACATGTGCCTATAAACCCTAAAATATCTATAAACTCGCCTTTGCTGAAAAAGTTTGCCAATCTCTGAGTTGCATGATTTGCTCCCTTATGGGTTTAATGACATTTCAATAGCTAAAAAATGTAATTTATGTGAAATAGATTAACTGGTTTAAAATGATTGCTTTTTCCTTGTGTCTGCATTCTGTCTTTTACATAATATATAAACATGTTTACTCTCATGAATAGGTACTCTATCTTCTTACTTATATACTGGGGATGCCAAAAAATGTATATATGTTAAGAGATGTTATCTATGTATTACTTTTAGTTTGCCATAATCAGAAGTGTCTGGATGCTGGTGGTAACCACTTTGAGCACCTCTTGTAATTGCAGAGGTCAAGTGTGACTTGTATTCATCTTTTGTTATCAATATATACTGAGTGTTACAATTTTAATACTGTTTTTTCCTTTCTTAAAATGTGTATACTTTTTTTTGGCACCCTCTGTATATGTTCACAAGTCAATTTCTTTAGTTGTCTGTTGAAACGTCCTATAATGTAATGATGGTTGAAGAAAATAAATAGATTTGAAAACAGAAATAAATGGGGAATTTTATTGAATTTTGGATATTTCTCCAGCAGGAAATGTTGGTCAAAGTCATTGTACACAGATAATACAAAATTCTGAGAGTGGTAAATCAGGTTCCAGAAGTACTAGACAAATCATAAAAGGCAATATTTAATTCACCCCAGACTGTGCATTTTTCAAGAAACTATGGCTATTTCACAATAGTTGCAAGAAAGGAATTATATATTGAGTATCCCTTTTCTGAAATGCTTGGGACCAGAAATGTTTGGGACTAAATTTTTTTTTTGTATTTTGTAATACCTGCATATACATAATCAGATATCTTGTAGATGAGACCTAAGGCTAAGCATGAAATTAATTTATATACATTTTATGCACAAAGACTCAAGGTAATCTTATATAATATTTTTGATAATTTTGTGCAAGAAACGAAGTTTGCATACACTGAAGTACAAGAAAGTAAAGTGGTCACTATCTCATGTCAGTGCTCAAAAGTTTTGAACTTTGGAGTATTTTGCATTTTAGATTTTCTTTTCTAAATTAATTAAATGTGAGAATTTTGCTACCTAAGTACATTGCATGAAAGCAAGGTTTGGGCTTCTGACAAGCCCCTCCCAACCCAGTAGCAGGCATGATACCCAATGGATGGGTTTATATCCCTTATCTCCCCCTCCCCCCTTCTTCCCTTCTTTGGCAGTGCCGAGCAACTGTTCTTGTGCCAATGTGCCCAACATTTAGTGCCTACTTATGAGTGAGAACATGTGGTATTCAGTTTTTGTTTCAGTGATATTTCACTTAGAATAATGGTCTGCAGTTGCATCCATGCTGCTGTAAAGGACATGATTTTGTTCTTCTTTATGGCTGTGTAGTATTCATTGTGTTTATGTATCACATTTTCTTTATCCAGTCCACTTTGACTGGCATCTGGTTTGGTTCCATGTTTTTGTTATAGTGACTAGTACTGCAAATAAAAATATGAATGCAGGTATTTTGGGGGTTCAGTGATTTATGTTCCTTTGGGTGTATTCTCAGGAGTGAGATTCCTGGGTTGAATGGTAGCTCTGTTTTTAGTTATTTGAGAAATCTCCAAATTGCTTTCCACAAGAACTGAACTAGTGTACATTCCCACTAAAAGTGTACAAGTGTTCCCTCTTCTCTGCACCCTCACCAGCACCTGTTGTTTTTGACATGTTAATGATAGCCATCCTGACCGGTGTGAGATGATATCACATTGTAGTTTTGATTTGCATTTCTCCGATGATTAGCGATGCTGAGAATTTTTTCATATGTTTGTTGGCTGATTGTATGTCTTCCTTTGAGAAGTGTCTGTTAATTTCCATTGCCCATTTTTTAATGGGGTTGCTTTTTTCCTATCAATTTGTGTGAGTTCCTTATAGATTCTGGATGTTAGGTTAGAGAAACACCCCCAAAGTGAGCATGTAGCTCCTTCTGTGGGCTGGAGAGGGAGAGAGAGCACCATGGCTGACCACCTCCCACAGGGTGAGCTCCATGGAGACTCTCCCTTGGGGAATTGGTGGCTGTGGGTACCAGGGCACACTGGGAGCTGAAGGCCCATAGGCCCAACTTGGAGCCTACTAGTGCCTCTGTCCCAATTCCTGGCAGCCTTCTGCACCTCACCAGTGTGGGGTGTAGGGTGTAGTTGAGGAAAGGGAACCTGGGCTATCTTTCCCTTGGCTAGGACTGCAGAGGTTTGTGAGAGGTGTGTTAAAAAAACTCTCCTGTTCGCTCATGGAAGGAAAACTTTCTTCACCAAGAGCACTCTCCAGATCTTGTGTCAGGGTCGCTTCTAGTGGTGACTGGGGCTTGAAGCTAGTCATTCTCCAAGTCCCCAGATGACCCTCCTATAAACTTCAGCTTGGGTTTCAGACCTGCAAAGCACCAGGATCCCTCCTCCTTTTAGATTTCTTTGCTGAAAGGCAGTTTTCCACTATCTCCAAAGGCCATCTTGGCCCTTTTCCCATTCCTCTTCCCCCTGCCCCCATTTTGGATTTTCAAATTTTCAAGCTGGGTGCTCAGCTTGCATTTGGATGCTTATTATAAGGATATTTCCACTGGAGAGTAGACTCTCACCTATATTTTTATATAGTGACTATTGGAATGGAACAGAAAAGGATACCAAGATGGAGAGAAGAGTTTTAACAGGAGGAACAGCATATGGATGACAGAAGTAATGAGGCAAACCAGAAGTAAAAGAGGAAAATTATAGGTCAATCCAGTGAAAGTGATTTGGTAAACATTCAATTTGCTGAATGACTGCCCTGCCCCACACTAGGAGATAAAGCCACAAAATAATTTGTGTAGCATTCACTGGAGCTATTTTGTATAAGTGTTCACAGAGTGGGGTGGAATCTTCTCAGGGGTAAGGCCACTGGAAGCCTCCTACTGGCTTCTCAGTTCATCCATGGGTAATGGCCATAGTGATCATGTAAAAGGCAAGTCCAGAAGTTGGTCTCCTGGTGTTTATGAGAAGTAAACCAAAGTGTGATTATGAAGTAGATACGCTAAGATAGGAGGTGGCCACTACTGAAAGACAGCAGCCAATGCCCACTATGGCGGAACACATGTGTCACACACACAGTAAAACATAAAACTTTAGGAGAAAGAATATGAAATGATTGTTAGAAATAATCTGTGTAACACAAATTGCCATGGAAATGCCATAGAAACATTTTTTAAAATTTGAGCTCCGCTTCCAAGAAAGGACAGCCATGGCCATTCATAAAGAGCTGTAGGACACCCCAGTGAGCCTCGGGGACCCTAAGTGAACAATTTGGGGTGGGAATTCCAGTAATTCTGCAGGTGGAGACTGCCCCAGAGAGCTGGAGTTTCTAAAGCTTTGTAACTATGCCTAATTCCTTTGCTTGAAACTCTATTGTATGTCTTCTTCCTTGGTAAATCTCAATGGAGAGCTCTCCTTAAAGGCCCTCAACTGTCACCTTGGCTAACAGTGACAGTTGGATCCCATTTTTCAGTTGAGTGCTTATGTGGCCATATACATGTCTATTTGTTGAAGGGTATGAGAATGATTAAGCTTCTATGCTTTGCAGCTATAAGCAAACAAATGGCCAGCCTAGCTTTAAGGATGTAGGTTGAGAGCATTTAGATAAGTCCACAACAATTTATGTCATACTTGAGTCCTTGTAGTAAATGTGACCTTCACATGTCTTTGTGAAACCCTTTTGTAAGGCCCAGATGATGCTGATAAACAGAGTAAGACCAACAGAATCCACAGGTGTGTGGAATCCTATGTCTTTGCAAGTAAAGTCGGTTGTCCTCTAGTTAAGCCTATGCTAGGAGTGTGGGAAATGAATACAAGATGCATACTCAACTCTAACAAAACAATCTGAATACAAGTTGCTGATTTATGACAGTACCATTTGCCCTAGTGGACATCATAGTCCAAGTTTAACCCACAAGAGCTCCATTATGCCTTCTTCCCACCCAACTTGAATTTCAACATGCAGTAGGTGGCTTCCATCTCATGAATATTCATTGTGTGCCAGGCACTATACTGTGTTTCTTATGTGTATTATCCTCACTGAATCTTTACAACAATCCTTCAAGTTAGTAGTATTAAAATCTGAATTTTACAGGAGAGAAGATTGAGTTTAGGTAGATTAAATAACTGACCTAAGGTTACATAACTTGTGCAGGGTATAGCAAGGATAATATTAGTCTGACTAACTCCAGTGCCTAGATCCTGACTACCATACAACACCCTGCCTCCTTAATATTTTTTGCCAAAGGAGAATGAATAAATACCTTAATCTTTGGATTGGCAAACTCTGGCCTGTGGGCCAAACTGGGGTCACCACACAATACAATTCAGGAGATAAGCATGGTTTTTACATTTTAGGTGGTTGAAAAAAATCAGAGAAGAATATGACACATATGTATGTATATAAAATTCAAGTTTCAGTACATAAGGTTTTATTGGAACATAGTCATGTTCATTATTTTACTTCTTGTCTACAGCTGCTTTTGAACTTTAGCTGCAGGTTGGAGTGGTTGCAAGAGAGACCTTATGTCTGGCAATGCCTAAAATATTTACTCTATGGCTTTTAACAAAAAGTTTGCTGCCTCTTGCCCTAATTTGTGGAGTACAGTTAGGTCTCAGAGCTTCAGTAAACCATTTACAACTGTCAGGACCTGGTGAAATAAAATGTCAAGAATGATTAAAAACAAAGAAATCATCTTTTGTCTTTCCTAGACTAGCGAAATGTGTAACAGCTGTAGGTGCCTATTGTTTGAGTCATAGCTAGAGTTGCTGTTTTCTCACTTAAGGTTTAAAAATATCACTTACTTCTGTTCAAAAACAGCCCTCGTTCAGGGCTGCTGTGTGAGTAGATAACACGTTCACATTCGTGATTATTGAAGTTTAGTCCAACTGTGCAATTAGGAGAAAAACTTAATGAACAGATACGGTCATGAGACTGACTCATTCTTTAGCAACATAACAGCAACAACAACAAATGCAGCTGCTGGGTGCGATATCGATATTTATTTGTGAGCATAAAACTTTATCTTAAAAATTGTCATCTTATAAACCAGAGTAGTAGTTTTTCATTTTTTCTTGTGTTTCCATGGAGAAATTGTTTGACATACAAACTTATATGTGTAAGAAAGTTGTTCATGTAAGAGAGACTTAAAAGAAAGGTTAACATATCCCATCAGCAGCTTCCTTACTAAGCCCCCAACTTCTAATCCCTTCCTCCATCATGACTATTAAGAAACTTTCTAGGGCGGGCTCGGTGGCTCAGCCTGTAATCCCAGTGCTTTGGGAGGCTGAGGTGAGTCGATTGCCTGAGCCCGAGGGTTCAAGACCCGTCCAGGCAACTTGGTGAGACCTCATCCCTACAATAAATTTTAAAAAATCAGCTGGTTGTGGTAGCACGTGCCTGTAATTTCAGCTACTGGGAAGGCTGAGGCGGAAGGATCGCCGGAGCCCAGAAGGTCGAGGCTGCAGTGGCCGAGAGCGTGCCATTGTACTCCAGTCTGGGCAACAGAGTGAAACTCCAACTCAAAAAAAAAAAAAAAAAAAGAAACTTTTTAGTGTTTTATCTCATGACCTTAGGACGTTGCTAGATGAACGGCCACTGACACACTAAGCAAATTGTACCTCAGATTTTAATGAGTAGGAGCTGATGGCTTAACTCTACCAACAAGTATTATCTCTCTTTAATTTGCATTAATTCAATAACCATGCCTCTCTTGACTCCTATTTTATTTTGTGTCCCTCTGTAAGTATTCTTTTTTTTTTAAATTTGGCCCTGTATCTTCCTAAAATTTATTTCTAGGTATTACCATTTTTTGTTCCTTTTTGTTACTATGAATAGAATATTATATTACATATATTTTCTTTTTTTTTTTGCATATATTTTCTAACTGACAATTTTTAGCACATAGAAAAGCTATCGATTTTTGAAAATTTATTTTGCTGACCATTTTATGGAACTTACTTATTGTCAGTTCAATTCCTTTTCTCCAGACTGAAAATAATTATAATTTTATTCCCTATATTCTAATATTTATACACTGTGTTTCTTTTTCTTGCAAATGTGGCTATCCTTAAAATTGACCTTTATTATACAAAGCCTTAATTTATGGAATTTGGCAGTAATCTGTGTTTCTTTTTTAAAAAAAATAGACCAGATATAAATTAATTCATAAATTCTGATCTGCAAAGTTACCTTCTCTGCATCCCAAACTCCCCATTTTTAAAATGATAATTTATGATAATTTATTTCTGATGTATTTTATTATTGGAAAATTAAACCAAAGCAATAAATATAGTTTTGTTGAATAAAATTATCAAAACATTAATTCTGTGGAAAAGATAGGACGTTTGTGGAATATGTGTTAAAATGATGCTATTCTTCTGAAGTAAAGGATAGCATATTCTTTGAGATGTTATCCTAATTGTATTGATGTTATTGTTGAGTTTGCAATGCTTTCTTACTCAAAAGTTCTGAAACTGATAGTATTTTAATTACTTTCTCAGCAAAATAATCTTTCTAAAAAAAAAAAATCTGGACAAGTCATTTGCTTAATTCTTACTATCCAGTAGTTTCCCCAGTACTCATTGGATTGAGTCTCTATTGAAGACATGTAAGTCATTTCATAAGCTTACTGAAGTCATTTTTATCAACTGATATTTCTTCTACAATGACTATTTTTTCCGATCTCCTCACATGTACCCACATGCTGATCTACTTAGCATCTTTTAGATACTGAAAATAATCTATGACATAAAGAAAGTGCAATTTTCTATCATGTCCCATTGTGGCTAGGTTTTTTATGATATATATCACTATGGAATATAGTTATGTGTTCATATTTCTTTTTCTTCCTCTAGAGAGTGAGCTTGAGATCAAGGACAATACTATATGGCTTTGAATCTCCAGAACCTACCACAATTCCTGTCATATAGTATTCAAAGAATTTTTGTGTGTGTATAAAAACTATTTTTCTACTGTCTTTGATAACAAGGAGAGACCTATTACTTAAAGTAATAGGTATCATCAGTCTTACCCTCTAATTATAAACTGGATAAGATGCATGCAACATTGTGTAGAAGTAAAATATATGTTAATCATAACACAAAGAATGTGAAGGGAATAAATGGAAATATACATCTATGAGCTCTTACATTTGATATGGTATAACATTAAGTATAGGAAACTTACTGCAATTCCTTGAGTAGTCTTTTTAAAAATAAAATTTTAAAGTATACCTTAAAGGCCCATAGAAAAGATAAAATTAAGTACAAGTAAGAAAGTATGTGTTCAATCCAAAAGAAGATAGAAATGGAAGAAAAGGGAACAAAAGAAAGTTGACAAAAATAGAAATGAAGCAGTTTGGTAGTCGTAAAACTAACCATATCAATAATTACACTAAATAATGTAAATAAAGCAAGCCAAAAAAGGGCAAAAACTGTTCTTTTTTTTTTTAAAGCAAGACCCAACTCTATGTTTCTTTATAAGAGACACATTTTAAATATGAAGACACTGACCAGGCATGGTGGTTCATGGCTGTTATCACAGCACTTTGAGAGGCCAAGGCAGGCAGATTGCCAGAGCCCAGAGATTCAAGACCAGCCTGGACAACATAGCAAAGCTTCATTTCTACAAAAAATCAAAAAAATTAGCGGGGTGTGGTGGTGTGTGACTATAGTACCAGCTACTCAGGACACTGAGGTAGAAGGATCACCTGAGACCAGGAGGCTGAGGCAGCAGTGAGTCGTGATTGTTGTGATCCTGCCACTGCACTCCAGCTTGGGTGAAGGAGTGAGACCTTGACTCAAAATATATATATATATGAGTACATATATTTTTTTGAGTGAGACCTCGACTCAAAATATATATATTAAACAAAGTACAAGGATACAAAAAATCATATAAGCTCTAAACCTAAAGTGGCTACTATACTAATATTAAGCAAAATAGACTTCATGTTAAAGATTAATGTCAGAGATAAAGAAAAACATTTCGTTGTGCTATGTGTCGATTCATAACAAAGACATAACAATCATAATAATATGCACATAATGACAGCTTCAAATTACATGAAGCAAAAGCTAATAGAAATAAACAATATATAAAATTCACAGTTAGGGTTGCAGATTTTAATATTTTTCTCTCAGTAATAGATATAAGACATATACAGAAAATCAGCAAGGCCTGAACAATTCTGTCAACTGACATAACCCATTTAGCAATTATAGAACATTCAAACCAACAACAGCAGGAAAGACAGTCTTTTCAAATGCACATGAAACATTCATTGAGATACTCTGTAGGCTGGGTCATAAAACAGTCTTAATAAATATCAAAGGACTGAAATTATACAGAGTTTGTTTTCTAATTATGACAGAACTAAGTTGAAGGTCAATAATATATCTGAAATAATTAATAAACATTTAGAAATTGAATGACAAACCTCTAAATGACTCATGAATTACAGAAAAAAACACAAGAGAAATGAGCAGCTATTTTAAACTCTCTGAGAATAAAAGCATAATATATCTAATTTTTTGGAATATACCTGTAATTTTTTTTTTTTTTTTTTGAGTTGAAGTGTCACTCTGTCGCCCAGACTAGAGTGCAGTGGCAGGTTCCCGGCCACCGCAGGCTTGACCTGCTGGGCTCCGGCGATCCTTCCACTCAGCCTTCCAAGTAGCTGGAACTACAGATGCATGCTACAACTCCTGGCTAATATATCTGTAATTATTTGAGTAAAAAGTAAAGATGTAACTATTAATATTATAAGAAAATTTAAAATATTATTGAATTTTCTAACTAAGCTAAAAAGGGGACAGTTAAAATGAAAGTAAGTAAAAAGAAGGAAATTATAGATAAGAGTTGAAATCAATAAAATGAAAAAAGGATAGCAATAGCAAAAATCAGCCCAATAAGAAAGTTTTAATCAAGACAAAAGAGGAAAATTCCCCAAATTAAGAATTAAGAGAGTACATTATGATGAAATCCACATATATCTCAAGGCTAATAAGGGAGTATGATAATCACACTTGTATGGTTAACTGATTTTTGCAAAGATGCCACGGCAATTCATTAAGAAAAGTAATAATTAGTAAATAAATGGTGATTGGAATAACCAGATAATATGAACACTGAAACTAAAAACCTTCTAGGAAAAAGCCTTTTAAAACTTTTTTGGGGAACCTGATGATAGGCAAAGATTTCTTAGTTAGAATACTGACAGCAACCTGGAGTAGGCAAAAATTTAAAGGCAGAATATAAATAGTAAAAGTTAAGTTTCACCAAAATGAAAGCATTCTACTCATTAAAAGACACTATAAAGAAAATAAGTAGGGAATGCCCAGACTGGGAGGAATAATTGTAAATCTTATGTATAACAATAGTCTTATATTTAGTATCCAGCTGTATTCCTACAAGTCAATAATAAAAAGACAGTCAATCCAATTAAAAGACGAGAGGTCGGGCTCGGTGGCTCAGCATGTAATCCTAGCACTTTGGGAGGCCGAGGTGAGTGGATTGCCTGAGCCCGCGGGTTCGAGACCCGACCGGGCATCTTGGCGAGACCTCATCTCTACAATAAACTTAAAAAAAAACTAGCCGGGCGTGGTAGCGCGCGCCTGTAGTTCCAGCTACTTGGAAGGCTGAGGCGGAAGGATCTCCGGAGCCCAGCAGGTCGAGACTGCGGCGGCCGGGAGCGGCCACTGCATTCCTGTCTGGGCGACTGAGTGAGACTCCAACTCAAAAAAACAAAGACGAGAAAAGACTTCAATATACTTGATAAAAGAAATATACGAGTGTCCAATAAATGTATGAAAAATGGCTCATTATCAATAGTTATTGGGAAACACAAATTACAAACACAGTAAGATGCACACTACAATGCATACTACAATGGCTAAACTAAAAAGAGTGACATCAGCCGGGCTTGGTGGTTCAGCCTGTAATCCCGCGCCTTGGGAGGTTAAGGTGAGTGGATTGCCTGAGCCCGCGGGTTCGAGACCCGACTGGGCAACTTGGCAAGCCCTCATCTCTACAATAAATCAAAAATCAGCCGGGGGTGGTAGCGCATGCCTGCAGTTTCAGCTACTTGGAAGGCTGAGGCAGAAGGATCGCTGAAGCCCAGCAAGTGGAGGCTGCGGTTGCCGGGAGCGGCCACTGCACTCCAGTCTGGGCGACAGAGTGAGACTCCAACTCAAATAAATAAATAAATAAATAAATAAATAAATAAATAAATAAATAAAAATAAAAAGAGTGACGTCATTAAATATTGGCAAGGATGTGGACCATCTGGAACTCTTACATGTTCATGTTGGAGAAGGGACAGTAGTTCAACCATTTTGGAAACCTGCCTGCAAATTTCTTATAAACTTATATATGCATCTACCACACGACCCAGTAATTATACTCCTGTACATTTGCCCAATAGAAATAAAAACATAAATTCACGAAAAGTCTTGAACATCAATGTTCACAAAACTGCTTTATTTGTAATCATTCTAAACTGGAAACAACACAAATGCCCATTAGTAAGAAAACAGGTAAAAATAGTATTCATATCACAGAATACTAATCAGCAATGAAAAAAGAAACAAACTATTGTAACATGCAATCACATGTTTTAATCTCAAAATGAGACAAAACATTTTTACTGTGTGAAAGAAGTCAGACCAAATAGAGCGCAAATTGTGTGATTTCGGTGATAGAAAATTGTAGAACAGGTAAAACTCATATATGATGGTAGAAGTCATATAGTGGTTACTCTGCTCAGATAAAGAAGGGAGGAGAGTGATTAAGTGGGAAGGGGCACAATTTTGAGGGGGAGAGGAAATAATCCATATTTTAACAAGTTGATAGTTTTAAGCATTATATAAATGTATACCTTGAATTATATGCTTAAGATTTGTGCATTTTATAATAGTTATAGTCCATTAAAAATACACATGGAGTGGTATAAATAGAACATATACTTTGTATGTGTTGGCTGCTGCTGTTAATTATGGTTGCTTGCTAATTCATATATACAAATTATAAAGTATGAAATAATTACAATTTTTATAATTATATGTATATTATTTATTTACCCATGTTTTAATCCTTTAAAATACATGGATTGTTCATGTGGACATTGCCTAAGTTCACCAAAAGCCTGCTTAGTAATTGGTCAGCTTGACACACACTGAAGAAAATACTTAATATTTTATAAAAATTATCAAAAGCATATAAAAATGCATTTCCCAAAATATAGTCTTTCATAAGATCAACAGAATCTTGTTTATCTGCTGTTAATGGAATATTCTTTTTACAATAACTTATCATTTGATTTAATGGCAAATCAGCGTTATTTCATATTTTAGTATCATTGTCACCCAGTTTTTAGTAGTTACTGGATAACAGGACAAGCCAAGATCTATAGGAAAGAGTTCCATTGTCAATTAAGAATGGCTTCAGTGTGTAGTCAAGAGCTGGGGCAGAACTGAACATATGCAGGAAGGTATCATTTGCCCTCTGGGACTTACATGGTTAAAATTTATGAAATAACTCAAATACCAGCGCAAAATACTAAAAACACACTCAACAGAATTTGATATTTTTTTGATGCTTCAAAGGAAACAAAAACATTATAAGATAACAGGCTTATTGTGTGAATAAACTACACATTTTTTTGTCTGGTTGAGTTCTGGCTAAACAAACATTTACTGTATATCAAATGGCTATGTGTTTAAATAAAAGTGTCTTTAATTGAGAAAGTATATACAGAGGAAAACATTCCCACCATTTTAGACAGCATCTGGTGCTCCTTTATGAGATTTTAGAAACATGAGGCAAGACTTCTACAAGATGATAGGCATTCTAACAGTCAAACTGAATCCCTGGACATCACTCTAAGCCTTAATGAGCATTACTTTATCTGCCGTGAACAGCAGGAGAATAGCTTTCTTATGCCCCACATTTGCAACAGTTTGAATTCCAGATGTTGGGCGCTGCACAGCAGGGTTTTGGCAGCTCCACACATTTTTAAACAGATAGTTCTGCTTTCACTGCCTTGGAAAAAAAATGAATTGGCAAATTTGCAATGCCATCTTTTCAAAGAAAATAAGAAGGAAAAATGACTTGCATATTTACTAAGCTGTTGGTTACAATTTCTGTCTTTCTGTTTTTAAGACCATGCATCACTGGGAAGAAAACAAAATAAAGTGTCTGAGTCCACAAAGACCCAACAAAAATCTAGCATTTGGTTTCCCAACTTCAAGCCATCAAATGTAAAACTACACTATCATACTGCTCCTCAGAGAGAAATCAGCGCTAGGTTGTTTATCTGGGGGAGCCACATGTCTACTGTAATGATGCTTGGTTTATCAGAGTGCTATTTCACTTTTCTTTTCAGAAATTTATCCCAGTATGGACTTGGGCTTGATGCATTAATAAAATCTCACTTTCTCTCTCGCTTTCTCTTCCCAACCTGGATTGATATTTGGGACTGAAATTATAGGCAGCAAATCTTCCTTATTTTTTTTTTCAAATACAGCTTTGTGGAGTACTAAGAAGCTGCTGAAAAATGAGAAAATATTGTATATAAATTCCAGAATGTGAAAGATCATTAAGTAAGCCTTCTTAGTAGGGTTTTGGTAGAAAAGACATATAAACTTGAAAGACCAGACAGGTGATTTATAAACTTGGTTCTGGTGCTGATTTAATGAAACAAGGATATAACATTGATTCAGATTTCGAACTTCACAACCAGAGACCAGCCCAGCTCTTCCACATCAGCTGTGTGATTTAATTGGCAGTTTTTTTCCTCTGTGAATTGGGAGCCCACTATGCCGACCTCATATTTCCACAAGGATTGAGAAAGATCGTGACTGGGAAGTGGTTGCACAGTGCCTGGTACAGAGTCAGCACTGAGTAAATGATAGCCACTGTTTTTAAAGTTGAGTAAGTTATTTCTTCTTTCAGTACTTCATTGTGTGTGTGTCAATGTGTATGCACATGCATGTGTGCATGTTTACAAATGCTGATTTTTTCCCCCAAAATATTCCTGGAAGATCTCTAGGGGACCTGATAAACCTCCTAAAAGCTACTAAGTTTAGGGGGACGGTGAATGGGGTATGCTGAAGTTTCTAAGAACTCCAACCCAAACAGTTCTTCTTTTATGATTCCACACAACAGGTGTCTGCTGAAGACTTCTTTTGCAGAGTACTCTGCTGTTAAAGAAAGGAGGGAGGGGTTTGAAAATTCAAAAGTCTAATTTTCTTCCAGCTGTATGATGTCTTTAAAGGCTGGTTGAAGGCTTACTGTGTGCCCAGCCTATTTATCAGACTTTAATGTTTCTGAGATGACTGGCCCCTACCTTTTTCTCTAAACCTTCAAGCCCATGTAAGGAAACCAAGATAGAAACTGAGAGTTTGAACATGACTATTAGAATAGCTCACAGAAAGAAGTAGATACTTCTGATTGAGAGGCCCCCAAGGCAGACTCACAGTGGAGGTGGCATTACAATTTCCCATTATTCATAATAACAAATAATGAATAATAATCATTGAGGTCTTACTATGTGCCAGACATTAGCTTGATACTTTACATGAATTAACTTGCTTAATTCTCCAAAAACCAAAAAAGTAACCCCATTTTAAGAGCTAAGAAAAGGGCAGTGGTAGAGCAGTAATGTATTGAACTAGGTCACTATTGCTCTGAGTAAGGATTCTTACATATGTAAGCTTACAGTCTCTCGAAGGAAGCCTGACTTTAAAGGGTAAAAATCAGTTTTCACTGATTCTATATGCCTAGTGTTTTCCACATTTTATATCTCAGAAATTGGGGTGCATCTTACATTCAATAGCATACTCTGGGTTTCTCAGCAGCCTTTTTTTTTTTATTTTCTGGAAGCACATAATATAATGGTGTGTCTTAGATATCAAAGGTATTTTAGAGTTAATGAAGTATGGTGACACTTTGGCAGGAAGCTAAGGAGGTAGAACAACCCAGATAGACAAACTGGTGTGTGCAGAAGTACAGAGGCATGAGATAGATACTGTGCTCTGGAAATAAGAAATGGATTTAGGGGACTCGTGGTCAATGGCAAAAGTTGAGGCTACAAAAGCAAAACTGGGCTGGAATAGGGCTTCTTGACAGGTGTTGGTACTTCCCCAGAAAGGAGATACAGAAATGCATGGGGCATTTCTTGGATGTCCTAGTATTGAGGGTTCTGTTAGCATTTTGGTGGAGACAGAAGGGCGGGGGGAACCTTGAGGTGCAAATGTCTTGTAATGCATAAGGTACTCCTACCCAGGGAAGAATTTGGCCTAACATTCAAATGCCATTCACAAATGGCAAACCTATTTACAACAAACCGAGGTTCGAGCCTAAATCCATGTATATAGGAACATAATGTATTTTTGAGGATTCTAATATTCAATGGCTTTCCCAAATATGAAATTACTGTGTAAATCAAGAGAATCCTGTACTTTGTTTCACTGAAACTTTATCAACTTTTCCTCTTTTGTAAAGTCGTATCACCATCAAATGTGTGGACCACAGCAGTAATTAAACTGCTGCGCACCAACCTGGAACAGCCTAAACTGGAAGCTACCAAATCCACCATGCTTCCTTCCATCTATGGGTATGAACATCAAGAGGGTTCATTATAACTTCTAGTGCAGTCAAGTTCAAGTATTTGTATTTTAAAATTTGTATTGATTGATGATAATTTACATTATGTCTAATTTTTCCTTTATCATAGTCATAGCATTATATCTACCTTACTTATAAGGTAAGATACAGGTTCTATTACTTACAAATTTCATTTCATGATAATTAAGAGGACTTTATAAATATTTATTATACAAATGTAGGAAAGGCATTGGGTCAATATAGATTGTGAACCACTAAGCAAGATCAAATTTGATCATTTGACAATGATTCAAATCTGAGATGCAGTGAGAAGAAATCAAAAGATTTTTGATAGATTTTAGAAAGTTTGAAAAATACAGAAAAAGATATAAGGAATAAAATAAGCAACATTCATAAGTTACCCAGAAAGAAACACTATTAATTTTTGTCCTTTTTAAAAGTTGGGATGATATTGTTATTCAAATTCTTTTTGACATGATGATCCATGTCATTAATTATTCTTTTAAATTTTCTCTTTTAAAATTCAAAATATTCCATCAAAAGGATTTTTTTTTTTGAGTAAGGGTCTCATTCTGTCACCTAGGCTGGAGTGCAGTGGCACAATCATGGCTCACTGCAACCTCAGACTCCTGGACTCAAACAATCTCTTAGCCTCAGCCTCTTGAGTAGCTGGGACTACAGGTACGTGCCATCATGTCTGGTTAATTTTTTTGATTTTTTGAGAGGTGAACTGCCATGCTGCCCAGGCTGGTCTTAAAACACCTGGACTTAAGCAATCCTCCCTTCCCAGCCTCCCAAAGTGCTAGGATTACAGGCGTGAGCCACCACACCCAGCCTAAAGGAATTTTATCTATTTATTTTAGGACAAATTCAGAAGAGCTGGTTAATCTCCCAATATGTTTTGTGAAGAATATTTAATAACAGAGTTTTAGTGGTAAAAGAGGCATTAGAATTTTCTAGGTTAGTCTCCATAGAGTATAGGTGAGAAAATGAAGAAGCAAAGAAGGTCAGTCACAGAGCCACTTAGCAGCACAGCAAGAACTAGAATCCTGGTCTCCTTTTGCTCAGACTAATGTTTCTCTGTATTATTTTATAGCTGCCTTCTCCAATGCTCCCTCTTTAATGAATTGACCCATGACTGACAGTTGTATTTAATCACTTATTGTGACTATTGATTTGGCTTTCAACAAAACCAAAAGCTGGACATTCAATGGGGGGTGTGTAGCAAAAAAGCAATGCTTTCTCCTTTGGGAATTAAACATATACATATAAACAAGAAACATTTGTTAGTCTCAGTACCCAGCAGGCCACAGCAGGAGTTCTTCCTGATCAAGGCCAAGTTTTTGCACAATTCCCAGAAAGTTTTATTACCAGAAACATATGGGAGGACTGATTTTATATCAGATCATTTTGAGCTATAATAAAGGTGATAACAGCTTGACTGCAGACGTGACATGTAAACACACGGCTATGCAAATGATAGTTGGCTTACGTGTTCAATGTAACACGTTACACTATACACATGCACGATGCAGGTTCATAACAAAGAGTATCCCTGGCATTGCACTTAAATGTAGGAGATGGACTTATAGTCCATTCTGCAGATACTAAGTAAGACCTCTTTGGAGATAGTCAACTTAGGCAATTAGCAAGAGATAAATACACAAGCCAAGTGGCATGGTGGATACTGTGTAAAAGAAGAGGCTGGAAACGAAGCCAGAGGAGAAGGACAATTAATTAGTGTTATCTCAGGTAGAAGCCAAAAGAGTGTCTCTGGTAAGAGAAATCAACCAACCCAGGAAAAACCTGGGGCACTGATTGCAGATCAAGCTCTTTGCTACCATCACCATCTCTGCCTAAATGACTATGGTGGCTTTTTGGCTAGTCTCCCAGCTTCCATTCTTGTCCTTCACAGTATGGTGTGTGAGCCTGTTAAAACCAAAGATGTGATTTTTGGAGTTAGGTCAGGGTCAATGTTGAAGCGATAGGGACAGCTTTCAGGCCAGTGCAGCTCGGGGTCAGCGTGCCTCCTCTGTCCCTCTCCTGCTCTGCCTCAGGAGTTTTGGAGACCCCAGGAGCAGATGCAGAAGGACCAACTGACTACTTGGATCATAACACGCATAACACATGAACTTTTATTGTGTCCAGTCACTGAGATTTGGGATGTGTTTTGGGGGGTGTACAATATTTGTTACTGTGGCACAATCTAGCTTACCTTGACAAATACAAGTATTATCTTAATAAACTCATAGAAAGCCTTGATTTAAAAACACATTGTGACAGTGTCTCATGCCCCACAAGGAAAGCTGCATTTAATTTTCAACTGCTATTTTGGTTTATAAGAAGTTAAATGCAAAAATTAGCCAGGCGTGGTAGCGCACGCCTGTAATTCTAGCTACTTGGAAGACTGAGGCAGAAGGATCGCCGGAGCCCACCAGGTCGAGGCTGCGGTGGCCGGGAGTGGTCACTGCACTCCAGTCTGGGTGACAGAGTGAGACCCTAACTCAAAAAAAAAAAAAAAGAAGTTAAATGCATTATACACAATCTGAGAGGTGGATCTAATCACCACACCTTCCCAAGTACATTATTCATCTTGGGGATCTTGTAGATGCTCATTCAACGTCATTTGAAATTCAGCTTTGAAGGGTAAGTGACTTTTATTTGACTGTTTTATTAAGTGCTTTCCCCTCTAGGCATTAAGAAGAAAATTGAAAGATGCAAGTCTGTGAGATATTTTACTTAATTATTGATGGATGCCACTGAAGTCATGATCAAACAAATCAGCTCAATTCTGCTGAGAGAGGAAGTATATCACCACAAAACAAAACAAACTTTTCTATAAATCTTACGTGAGTTGGGTATGAATATCTTTGGGCTGACCTCAACTGTAATGAAAAATGTAAAAAATGTGTAGCTGTGCTAATGGGTAGGGCCACATTGGTACTGTGGGGCGGCAGGGAGGTGTGCAAAAAATGGGCTTCAGAGTGAGTATCTGCTAGGATGGAGAGGTGGAAGTGATAATGATGGCAGTGATGATGATGATGATGATGATGATGACAGCTTGCCATTTGGGATGAGCAGATCTAAGTCATACAACCACACTGATGAAAGTTTGACATCAACATGGAAGAAAAGAGCACAGTCTGCAAAGATTAACTCTGACCCAGAACAGGAATGGAGGGTATAGAGATGCCAGGAAAGGCTTCCTTGAGGAGGTGATGCTTGAGATGAGAACTGAAAGGTCAGAAAGGAGAAGGGTATTTCAGATAGAAGAGTCTGTGCAAACACACTGTGGTAGAAGGGAGCATATAACACTTGAAGAACTCAAAGTACAGCACTTAGCAAGTCACAGAATTAGTTAACATCCTTGTTCCCTCTACATGTGTTCCCGAGGCAGTTTCCCCCCACACTGTGGCTTTCTATGATTTCTGTCTCATAGAAATTTGTTAAATTTCTTCATCCCCTTGTGCCTTTTTTTTCAAAGATAACTTTGGACTTAATTTGTTCAAGAGGTATAGTTAGAGATTTGGGGGGTGGGGGACAGGACATGCAGTGCATTGAGGTCGGGTCAAGAAATTTGGTCTTTGTTCTTAGAGCAATAGAAGGTAATATAAATACTTCAAAGGGGAACAGGGAGAAGAGGCCAACATGATCAGATATGCATTTTGAACTAAACACTCTGGCTGCACCATTTAACTCTGGAAGAATCTAATCCCAAAGCCCATGTCTTTATTTCAAGCCACATCTGACCTAAGGTCTATGCAAAAGGGGTGGAGAAGAAGTGTTGGGTTTTAAACAGGATGGTTCAGGAGGCCTTAGTGAGAAACCACTATCTGGATAAAGATCTAAAGCAAATGAAAAGAAAAGTCTTGCAGATATTCAAAGAAAAGAAGACATTTTGAGGGGGAAATGTAAGAAGAGAAGTCCTCAAGTGGTACTTGTTGTAGGGATGGATTCTGGAAACCTTGGGTGGATCATGGAGAGGCAGGAAGTATGAGCAGAAGACAGTGGATCCAACAAAGTCATTTAAAGGATGCAGTGGTTAAAGAGGTGACCGTTTTGCAAAGTGACTTTAGGAGATAGGATGCCTCGTGGTTACAAGCAAAGGCTTATGAATCTGAAGCCTCAAATGTGAGTTTTGGTTCTTTCACTCCTACCCAGATTACATTATTTCTCAAAGTCTCAGTTTGGGTGGGAGCAGTGAAGATTGGCCTCATGTAGTCATTGAAAAATTAAGGAAGACAATGGTGAAAAGTGCCTGAGCAGATGCTTCCAGTGTCCCCACCCCTTTCCATTTGGGTTACTCCACAGATGCTGAAGGTACATATTCACAAAGAAGAGATTTTCTTCTCTCTCCCTGATGGAGGTCTCTGGCCAGTGGGTGTGCTTAGCCTGCACATGAGACAGATCAGAAAGATCAGAAGGACTGCAGAGCAGTTCCACAGAATAACTCTCAAACAATACTCCTGCTTCCTCACCATTCTGGAGACAAATCTAGGTTGTGGTCTACAGAGTCTCGCAGAAGTCTCAGCAGCATAGAGCCCCAGTCGTGCACAGTGGTAACCTGCCTTTCACTGCACACTTTATACCCTCTCTTGCCTTCTAGGTCTCACTTCTTCACTCTCTTGCACACTTCCTGAGATGTCTTCCAATGAATCTGCTTGTACTCCGCTGCTTCCCTCAGGAGTAAATAAATCTGTGACTGTGCAGAGCATGCTGGCAGGAGAACGCATTCAATCAAGGTGGATTGTTGTAATTGTTGTTATAGGAGTGAATAGAATTTAAAGAATGGAACTCAGGACGATAAGCCCAGAGAAAAAAGAACCTAGTTCAGAACTAACTCAGTAAACCAAATCTTCAGAACATCCAGGTGTTTTTTGTCAGTAAACTCTGCATACCAGGTTTGGTGCAACCTCAGAGAGAAATGATTTTGCCAGTGAGAGACTGAAAGTAGTGCTCATCTTGGAAGCAGAATGGGAGAACTCTCAAAAGGAAGAACTTGTAAGAATCATTGTGAAGAAAAATTTAATACCAAAGACTCTGTCTTCAGCATTTCACTCTTCTCTAAAGAAACTGTCTACCCAAAGATCTCTCCTATATATAGTAAATATATGGTAAATAGACAACAGTCACAAAATATGCACATGTGCTCAATGTACCTATATATTCAGGCACTGATACAGCAAATATTTATTGAACATCTACTATGGGCCAGGCACTGTTTTCGAGTATGGAGACAAACTATAGACAAATAATTAAGTACAAATATGAGAATGTTTGATAGAGAAAAGTTCTGGAGATGAATGAATCACAGAAAGGGAAAGAGGTGGAGAGAAGGAGGTTTGTACTTTTAAATAGGATGATTCAGAAATTCTTAGAGAGAAGACAATATTTGGATAAAGACCTGAAGCAAATGTGGAGGAAAACCACTCAGTTGCAGGGAAAAAAAAAGTCAGGAAGAGTAATGCATAGGCCGTGTGGGCAGAGAGCATTCCATGTTTAAAGAACACAATGATGAGAACATGGCTGACGTTGTGTGCTTGTTGGGGAGAACAGTGGAATGAGAGTTGACTGGGGCTGTGGCAGACACAGGACTGCAGTCTGTTTTTTCTGTAATGGGTCGGACAGTAAATCTTTTCAGCTTTCTGGGCTATACAGTCTCTATTACAACTACTCAACTCTGCCATTGTCGCACAAAAGCAGTCATAGACAATACATACATGAATAGGCATGGTTGCACTCCAGTATGACTTTATGGACATGGAAATTTGAATTTCATATCGTTTTACATATGCTAAAAGAAGATATAATTTTTCTCTTGAGTTTTTTCAACCATTTAAAAATGTCAAAAAATACCCCACATTTTTTTTTTTAGCTTACCTGCAATACTAAAATAAGCGATGGGCTGGATTTGGCCCGTGGCCTGTAGGTTTGCCAGCCCCTATCCTAGGGCCTTGTAGATTTCAAGAAAGTCTGGACTTTTATTCTGAGTGATATGGAAAGGAATGGGAAGGCTTTAAGCAGAAGAGTAGCGTGATCTGACTTAAGTTTGAACAGAATGCATCTGTTTTTTGTGTTGAGAGTAGGTGGAAGGGACTCCAGGGCTAAAAAGAGGGGATTGAAGCAAAGAGACCTTTTGAAAGGCTTGGCACAAAAATATAAACTATATTTTTAATTAAGGTTGTTTGTCATTTGGAATTTCAAACACGTATTTACAGTTCCCACTAATGAACAATCAGCTCTCATAATGATTTTGACCCATTATAACAGTGTTTAAAATAAACATGGGCTATCAAGAAAAATATCAAGAGATCAGACAAGAGCTACAGGGCAAAAATCCCATTTATATTTCATAGCATTGAGATAGATTTATCATTGAGAAAGAGAGCTTATCTCTTATTTTGCTTGTGCTTTTTTATCTCTGACTTCAAAAGCAATGCTCTTTGCTCATGCTTTTAATATCATTGTGTTTACATTTAACTAAAACTCAGAGCTGACACGAAAGCTCCTGATTCATTGAAAACCCATTACCCAGCCACCTCCTCTCTTCCCAGTACCTTCTTGATTCTGTATTTTGTATCAAAAACCGGGAGAGCTGTTACAAACATAGATGATATATAACTGAATGGTTTCTGTCTGAAAACAGAATTTACCACAGACCTATAAAAATGGTACTATTAGGGCAGACTGTCAAGAAATGATTAATACTTCTAACTGGCTATCGTTTCTTTTAGTCTTCACACTTGAGTAAGTCATTAATCTGAAACTGCTACCACCACAGTGTCACTTGCTTTGTCCATTGGGACTAAGACGTCTTCTTTAGAAAGGGGAAATATTACCAGATTCAGGTTGGGGCTTAGCTTTATGCCTTACTCTGCAGGTAATGTGTGTGCGTACGTATGTGTGTATGTGTGTGTGTGTGTGTGTGTGTGTGTGTGTGTGTGTGTAATGTTCCATGAGTGAACATAGGGCTAGTCTTGGTAATTTAGTGATGTAACATTTTGTTAGTATACTGATGTGGTAAAGGATTTATATGTCTTATCCATGGAAACAAGAATTGAAAAATGCTCATAAAAATTGAGCCTGGAGTCATAAACATTATTTTTCAATTGACAGTGAGTTTTAAAAAAATAAATTTATTAAGTATTTATGCTTGCTTTTACTAAGAACTATATTAATAAGGACCTATATTAGACACAATAAAAATATGAAGTTAAGAAAAAGTAGGCACTGTTTTTTCACCCTTCCTGTGTTTCTCGTCTTTGAACATTTATGTTGGTGCTTTTCTTAGGAATTAAGGAGCCAAGAGAAATCATTATAATACTATTATTGAATTATCAGATGCATAATCCCCATCACAACTACCATGACAAAGAATAAATTGGCAGATGTGTATGTACTAGAAGAAATGTCAAACTTACAATATTTCTAATCCAAATGCAAGAAAATTCAGAAGAAAAAAATTCTAAGATAAACTTGATTTCTTATGGAATCATAACAACAACAACAACAATCATAAAATTCAGTTACATATTTGTTTCTACCACTGTGAACCTTGGCTTTCAAAAATACTGTGCATTTTAGGGGCTTCTCAATGATGCAGAAATAAGTGGGTATGTAATTCTGATGCAGGATATTTACAGAAAAGAATCATATCTTAATCATCTCTGCCAATAAAGCAGTAAGAATAATCTGATTCAACAGATAATAGAATGCATGATTCTTGTGAGTTGAATTTTAATCAGATTTCTTTTTGCAATAATGTTTTAACTATTTAATATGCTTAATAAAATATTAAAGTAAACATGATTTTCCTACTATGATCTAACCAGCCCTTGGGAAAAATGATAAGGAGTAGACTAGTTAAAAACATTCCAGGAGAAGATTTTAGTGTAGAAAGTTCATTAAGTGAACTTTTGGTTCAAAATGGCATCTAATTCTGGTCACAATAGAGTGACTGGCACTGGAATTACCCTTCATTTATAAACTATAAAGCAGGACAAAGTATATAAAAACAACTGCTTCAGACACTAAAAATAAGCATTTAAAAGATGTGATTCCTATGAAAAGACACACCAAAAAAGTGAGCCCTGTCATTGTCTCAGTTCTAGTCTTACAGGCAAACTCTAGACTGAAATTCGGGAAAGAAGAACACAAAGAAGACCATGGTGAGCTCAGTGATTTGAGAAGACAGAGATTGGAGTTCAGGGTGGCTAAAGTTGCACTCCATACAAAAAAACAATAGAATCCAAGTATGCAACAAGGTAAAAGTGACAATGTCCTTCATTTTATCAAATATTACTATTACATGCCAAGAAGAAGAAAACTATAACTAGTAATCAGAAGAAAAACTAGTCAGTATCAACAGATTCATAAATGACAGAGAAGACAGAATTAATTGATGAGAATATTAACACTGCTGTGGTAAATATGCTCAAGTATCTAAAGGAAGACATGAACAAAATGTGGAGAGAATGAGATTTATTTTTTTGAAAAGCCTAGATGTAATTTCCAGAATGAATAATTTTCTTGATGAGGTTAAGAGCAAGTTAGATGTAACAGAAGAAGAAAATTCAGTAAATTTGAGCAAATAGCAACACAAATGATTCAATCAGATGCATGAAGAGAAAAAAGATTGAAAAGAAAAAAATGAACAAAATTTCAGTGAATGAGGGACAATATCAGGAGGTCTAATATATATAACATGAAACTGGAGTACCAGAAAAAAAAAAAAAGAGGGAAGTAGGACAGAAAAATAATTTGAAGAAAGACTGCAGATGTTTCATATTTGATACAAATTATAAGGTGACAAGCCCAAGAACCTCAACAAACCCCCAAAAAGGTAAACACAAAGAAAACCTAACAAAGATACATGATGATCAAACATCTTAAAATAGTGATAAAGAGAATATTATATTCAGACAGAAAGGGGAATAGACACATTATTTATAGAGGGGAAAACAAGAATTTCCACAGATATTTTATTAGATATTTTACAAGTCAGAAGATTAAGACAAATACATTTTTAAAGCTCCAGGAAACAAATATCAAGAAACCGTGCTAACTTTATAATTATATATCCAAAAAAAAAAATCCTTTAAAATGAACAATAGAGACATTTTTCAGATAAACAAAAGCTAAGAAAACTCTTTGACAGCAAATTTGTAAACTAGAAATATTTAAAAATAAAGATTAAAAAATGATGATAGACAAAAACCTGACTGCACAAAAGAATAATAAATGTTGGAAATGCTATTGTTTAACTAGTAAATATAAGATGCATTTTAATCTATGTAAAAGATAATTGACTGCTTAAAGCAAAAACAATGCAAAGTATTGTAATGTTTGTAAGATATAAAATATAGAAGTAAAATGTATGACAACAATAGCACAATGCATAGAGGGAGGAGATGGGAGTATACTGTTGTACAAAAATGATATAATGACTGAAGTGGTATAATGTTTCTGATAGTGAAATGTGAAAAGTAAAGATGCAAATGTAAACATAGGGGCAAATATTAAAAACATAAAGCAAAGTGAGTTAGCTAATAAGCCAATAGTGGAGATGAGTAGATTCACAAAAATACAGAATATAATGGAAATTTTTTTTTTTGAGTTGGCGTCTCAATCAGTCGCTCAGGCTGGAGTGCAGTGGCATGCTCACGGCCACCCCGTTGTCAACCTATTGGGTTCCAGCAATCCTTCCACCTCAGCCTTCCAAGTAGCCAGAACTACAGGTGCGTGCTACCACTCCAGGCTAATTTTTGATTTATTATAGAGATGGGGTCTCGCCAAGTTGCCCGGGCTGGTCTCAAACCCGCGGGCTCAAGCAATCCACTCCCCTAGGCCTCCCAAAGTGCTGGGATTACAGGCTGAGTCACCGAGCTCGGCCAAAAAGGAAAATTTTTTTTAAACGATGAGACAAATATGAAGCAAACATCAACATAATAAATTTTGACCCCCAATATATCAAAGATCACATTCAATGTAAATTGCTAAGTACTCCAAATAAAGGCACAGTGATGTAGGACTGGATAAAATTGTAAAAGTTTTTTTCACATATTATCTAGGAGCTGGGGACTGACCCAACCTGTCTGCTGCCACTGGCACCCACATATACCATCCCGATACCTGAGAACAGGCTCATCTCACCAGCCTCTGGTGCCTGGGCACACTGTCTGGGGGCCTAAGAATTGATTCCCCCTGCCCACCACCACCAGCACCCACAATGCCATTTAGGGATCTGAGGACAGGCCCATCCTGTCGCCCACTGACACCACTGATGCCCAAAGACAGGCCTGCCTGGTATCCTCCTCCCCCGCAAAGCCTCATCATAGCCTCCACTAACAACTGTAGGCTAAGACACTGAGGAGCTCAGAGACACCAGTGATGCTAATTATAGCTGAATAAATCATATGGAGCTCATCCTATTCTGCCCACTTAGAATCAAAGCCAAAGCACCCTACCCAATCAACACTGTAGATACATCTACAGAAAAAAAAAAAGTCTATCCTCATGAAAGTCAACCATAAAAGTGGAAGCAGCAGCTGTTACACTGGATGCACACATATCAGTGCAAAGAAAAAGAAATGTGAAAAAGCAGAAAACATGACACCTCCAAAGGACCACAATAATTCTTCAGTAACAGATCACCCCCAAAAAGAAAATTTATGAAATGCTTGAAGAAAAATTCAGAATAATGATATTAAAGGAACTCAAAGAGATACAAGAAAACACAGATAAATAATACGAATAAGTTAGGAAAGCAATTCATGTTCTGAATGAGAAATTCAATAAAGGGGTAGATATCATTAAAAAATAGAAATTTTGAAATTGAATAGTTCAATTAATCAAATAAAAATATATAATCAAGAGCTTCAACAATAGACTAGATATAGTAAAAGAATTTTTGAAGACTGGTCTTTTGAAATAATCCAGTCAGATTTTTTAAAAAAGATTTTTTTTAAAAATGAAGAAAGCCTATGTGACATATAGTTACCAAAAAGCAACCAAATATTTGAATTCTTGGAGTTCCAGAAAGAAAAAGAGATGGTCAAGGCATAGAAAGTGTGTTTTACATATTTTTAAAAACCTAAAAAAAGTCCTGTCTTGAAAAAAACATACATTCAAATACAGTAAGCTCAAAGACCCCAAATAGATTAAACTCTGAAAGGTCTTTTCCAAGGTGCATTATATTCAAACTATCAAAAGTCAAAGACAGAAAGAATTCTATATACACAAATAGAAAAGTATCAAGTCACATTTAAGGGAATTCCCATCAGACTAACACAGGATTTCTCAGCAGAAATCTTACAGGCCAGGAAAGAATGGAATGATATGTTTAAAGTGCTGAACAAAACATCATTGCCAGCCCAAAATACTGTATCCTAGCAAAACCATCTTTCAAAAATGAAGGGGAAATAAAGTATTTTCCAGACAAGCAAAAACTGCTAGCCTGGCTCTACAAGAAATGCATAAGGGAGTCCTACATCTGGAAGAAAAAGGACAATATCTACCATCATAAAAACACACAAAAATATAAAATTTACTTGCAGAGTATATACAAAAATGAGAAAGAAAGGAATCAAATGTTATCACTACAAAAAACCATCACGTCATAAAAATTAAAAATACAAAAGGAAGAAAAAACAAGGGTTATAATATGAATCAGAAAACAACAAAAGGACCAGGGTAAATCAGTAACACCCTTAAATTTCTAGACTGATGGAACAGATAGCAAAACAAGAACCAATTGTATGCTTCCTACCAGAATCTCACTTCACCTATAAAGACACATGTAGACTGTAAGTGAAGAGATGAAAAAAAAAAAGTTCTATGTAAATGAAAAACAAAAGCAGGCAGGAACATATACTTATATCAGAAAACACAGATTTTAAGCCAAAAGAAAAGCATGAAAAGAGACAAAGAAAGTAATTATTTAAGGATAAATGTGTCAATTCAGCAAAAGGATATAACAATTATAAATATACGAGGTCCAACAATTAGGTCCGTTAACCATCCTAGAAAAAGTGCCACATACCTCAGTGTTGAATGTCACTACGGTCACCTTTGAAGTATGCCCCTTGGGAAGCTACGAACCAAAGCCAGCTCCTGGTCCATCCAGTAAGCAATTTTGGAACTCATTTTCTGGAGTGGCCATCAGGGGTGTCATCATTATTTGTTGAAAACTGACAATTAAGTTTGCTAACTTGACACTGCACACTTACATCATTGGCAGCACTGTACAAATAACTGTATTGGAATACCCTCCCTACTCATCTGATCTGGCCCCCAGTGACTTTTTTCTTTACCCAAAGATAAGGAAATATTGAAAGGAAGACATTTGATGATATTCAGAACATCAAGGGTAATATGACAATGGCTCTGATGGCCATTCCAAAAAAAGAATTCCAAGGCTGGGCTGGGTGGCTCAGCCTGTAATCCCGCGCTTTGGGAGGCCGAGGTGAGTGAATTGCCTGAGCCCCCGGGTTCGAGACCCGCCTGGGCAACTTGGCAAGACCTCATCTCTACAATAAATCAAAAAATTAGCCGGGCGTGGCAGCGTGTGCCTATAGTTCCAGCTATTTGGAAGGCTGAGTGCAAGGATTGCCGGAGCCCATCAGGTCAAGGCTACGGTGGCTGGGAGCGTGCCACTGCACTCCAGTCTGGACGACAGATGGGTAGACTAGGCACTGACATCAGTGCATTGCTTTCCAAAGGAAGTACTTCGAAGGCAACTGTAGTGATATTCATCAATGAGGTATGAAGCACTTTTTCTAGGATGAGTTCACGAACTTAATTATTGGATCTTGTATATGTACCCAACCAGAGCACCCAAAATTATAAAACAAATATTATTAGAGTAAAATAAGGCAATGGACCCATGTACAGTAATAATTGAGAATTTCAATATTTCACTTTCATCATTGGACAGATCATCTGTAGAAAGTTAGCAAAGAAACATTAGCCTTAACCTGCATTATATGGACCCATCAACATTTGCCAAACATTTTATCTAACAGCTGCAGAATACCTAATCTCATCAGCACAAGGAACATTCTCCAGGATAGACCATGTGTTGGGCCACAAAATAAGTCTCAACAAATTTTTAAAAATTGAAATTATATCAAGGACCTTCTCAGACTACAAAGGAATAAAACTAGAAGTCAATAACAAGAGAAACTTTGAAAACTGTACAAATATATGGAAACTAAACAACATGCTCCTGAACGACCATTAGGTCAATAAAAAAATTAAGTAGGAAATTTTTAAAATTCTTGAAACAAATGAGAATTGAGACACAGCATACCAAACCTATGGAATATAGTAAAAGCAGTGCTAAGAAGAAATGTTACAACAATAAAAACCTTCATTAACAAAATAGAAAGATTTCAAATAAACAACCTAATGACACACCTGGAGGAACTAGAAAAGCAAGAACAAACCAATCCCAAAGTTAGTAAAAGGAAAAAAATAATAAAGATGAGAACAGAATTAAACCAAACAGACACTCAACAAAAAAATACAAAGGATCAGTTTTTTAAAAGTTTTTTTGAAAAGATAAAATTGATAAGCCACTAGCTAGACTAACCAAGAGAAAATACTCAGATAAATAAAAGCAGAAATGAAAAAGAAGACATTACAATTGATACCACAAAAATAAAAAGGATCATTAGAGACTATAATGAACAATTATATACTAACAAGAAGAAATGGATCAATTCCAGAACACATACAACCTACCAAGATCAAACCAGAAAGAAATAGAAAACCTGAGCAAACCAGGAACAAGTAACACAATTGAGTCAGTAATAAAAAAAAAATCTCCCAACAAAGAAGAGCCCTGGACCAAATGACTTTGCTGATGAATTCTTCCAAACTTATAAAGAAGAACTAACACCAATTCCTCTTTAACTATCTGAAAAACCTGAATAGGAGAGAATTCTTCCTAACTCATTCTATGAGACCAGCATTATCCTGATATCAAAACTAGACAAGGACACAACAAAAAAGAAGAAAAGAAAAGTATGGGGCAATATCCCTATAATGTAATGTCTTCTTTTTCATTTCTGATTTTACTTATCTGAGTATTTTCTCGTGGTTAGTCTAGCTAGTGGCTTATCAATTTTATTTTTTCAATCTATAAAATCATTTGGCAAGAATAGCCAAAACAAAATGCTGAGCAAAAAGAACAAAACTCGAGGTATCATACTCCCTGACTTCAAAATAGACTACGAAACTATAGTAACCCAAACTACATGATATTAGTATAAAAACAGATGCATAGACCAATGGAACAGCATAGAAAACTCAGAAACAAATCCACATATTTACAACTGATTTTAAACAAATGATTTGTCCAGATTATACATTCAAGAAAGTACACCCTCTTTAATAAATGGTGTTGGGAATACTGGATAGCTATATGCAGAATGAAATGACCCTATCTCTGAATATACAAAAACCAACTCAAAATGGAGTAAAGATCCAAAACTATAAAGCCACTAGAAGAAAACATAGAGAAAAACTCTTCAGGACATTGGTCTAGGCAAAAATTTTATGGCTAAAACTTCAAAAACAGGGTCAACAAAAACAAAAATAGACAAATGGAACTATGTGTGAAACTAAAAAGCTTTTTGACAGCAAAGGAAACAATCAACAGACTGAAGAGACAACGTGCAGAATGGGAGAACATTTCTACAAACTATTTATCAGATGAAAGACTATGTCTATCTAGCATATACAAGAAACTCAAAAATCCAACAAGAAATAATCCCATTAAAAAGTGGGCTAAGGGTATAAATAGACATTCTTCAAAGAAGACACCTGGTTGAATTTAAATTTCAGATAAAGATCAAACACTTTTTTAGTATATATCTGACAATCATTGGGATGTAAATCTGTAGGGGAGGTAGGATATGAATTACCATGAAGATTGGAGGCAATGTATTTCAGGAAGAATGAGAAATGCAGTTTGTTGTTAAATATTTAAGTTTAAATACCACTTTCGCAGCGGGACCTTCTCTAACCACTTTGTTTAAGATTGTAACCTCTCTTTCCTGCAGTATTTTTTTTTTCGATGTAGCACTTGTGAAAAGAAAAACTCTGGACAAATTAAATGTAGCAGAGTTTATTTGAGCAAAGAACGATTCATGAATCAAGCAGCATTCAGGACCAAAAGAGGTTCAGAAAATTTTCCCAGCAGTATGAGGAGTGAGTTTTTATAGACTAAACCCAGAAGTAAAGTAGAGAAATTTCCTGATTGGCTACAGCTAACTATCTGCCTTATTTGAGCATGGTATGATGAATTGGATGCCTGGGATTGGCTGAAATGCAGCTTCTTGTGATTGGCTGAAACTCAGCTGTTTGTTATACTCTTAAGTTAGGTTTAGGCTTGTTTACAAACTCAGTTATGTTAGGGTTCCTTATTCTGGGAACCGCAAGTATGGAGACAGCCTCGGGCTAATGGCCTTCTGTTTATTTAATTTAACACACGTCTCACACATGACATACAATGTGTCTATCTGTTATTGTTTATATCTCCCTTTTAGACTATTACAGACTATTATGTTAACTGTTGACTGAATGAATGACAAATAACAAGTAAATAAATGAAAAAAAAAGGGCAGAAACGGAAACACACACATAAATATATTGGGTAGATAATGTTCCATCTTGGAACATTAATTATCTAAGGATAAGTTAATAGGAAAAAAAAGAGAGACTGCAAAAATTCTGCAGAATCTGATTAAAAATAAAACTATAGACCCAGAAGAATAGCACACCGCTGAT
Organism: Tarsius wallacei; assembly: GCA_963574415.1. Lineage (NCBI taxonomy): Eukaryota > Metazoa > Chordata > Mammalia > Primates > Tarsiidae > Tarsius > Tarsius wallacei. The sequence goes on from CAUYQG010185358.1 coordinate 39,526, forward strand.
ATTCATTTATACCACATGCAAAGAAAGTGTTGGTCATCAGCAACACAGTGCAAGAGGTGATGGACCTTGTGAAATTGGATGAACCAGCTGTAAGAAGATAGACTACCTTGAAGAGGGGCCAAGTTAAGACCAAAGGTCAGTGTAAAATATGTATAGAAATAAGGAAACTAAAAGTGCAATATCAGTCTTAAAACACTGATATCGGAAGGGATGAACAATGAAATTAATATTGTGACAAATTGATTCAGTGATTTTGAAATCAAACTCAAAAAGCTACATCATACTATGAAAAAGAAAACAAAGAGGGAGCAAACAATCAGAATCCATTTTGGAGCTGAAGTCTTCGCTCATTTAATTCATTTCCTTCAATGAACATTCATGCAATAACTGTGCCAATACTATTCTAGATGACACCATTAAAACTATTAATAAAACATGGGTCCTGATTTTTAAAATACCATAGTTCCATTGTGGAGAAACAGTGAAAACAAGATTTCTATTCAATGGTAATTCCTGTAATAGAGACATGCCCAGGTGTAGGATTTGTTTTTAAACTTTAATGGGGATTGTGAGTATTAGAATTAAAATGGAATTGGACTGGAAAGCACTTTACAAATGTTTCTTTTTACTCAGTGGAAGGTTGTGGGGGACTGGGGTCCAAGGGGTATCAAAAGGAGGGTCCAGAAAAAACTTCATGAAAAATACATTTAGAAAGCGTCTCCAAGGACCTCCCAAAAGGAGAAGCTGAGAGGACATCCTTTCCCTCTATTCTCTCCCTACACACAAAGGTGTACATTCATAAAGAAAAGAATTATGGTTGACGGGTTATTATCATTTTGGGTGTAGGGAAGTTAAAGAGAGGCATTAAGAGAGCTACTAAGCCCCAGTTTCACAGTGACAAAAGGGCTCAAATTTAAATTGGTGACATTACATCTCCAAATAAGAAGTTGCAAACTGTCACAGTGATGGACTGATCTGATGAAAGAAGCTATTCATTTGCACTATATTGACCTCACACCAGATCTTACCGCACCATGAATTGGTATTTTATTTTCTCCTATAAACATCCTGCAACAAGCACAAATACATTATTTTTTGTGATGTAGGTTAATTTGTAGACTACAAATATTTAAAATATGCATCAGTTAATATAACCCAGTTTTGGCATATCTTTATTTTAAAAAATATATTAGGTTTCCCTGATACATTATCACATATATCAGTTTCCCCCTACAGATAGCAAGCTAGTTAAGAGTTTGCCTTTGCTCCCATGAAGTTGCCGATGGTAGCTCTCATGGGCCTAAGCCAGAACTAAGCACAAACTAGTACTTCATGATTGCATACTGAGTTGAATTAAATCTTGCCCCAAGTGGAACATGATGTTCTTTCTTCCAATAATATGCTTATCTAATGTGGTACCACTGTTTCCAGTGAAGAAACCATTTACTATTGTTTTGTGATAAACATCAACACATCATTTTCAAACTGAGCTAGAAAAAGCATCCCATGAGATAGATTTTTTGTTTGTTTGTTTGTTTGCTTTTAAGTCCCCGATCTTTCAACTTGCCTCATCTCCATGCCATTTGCTGCTGACCTTATAAGAGACAGAGTCTCCTTCTCCACCCTTGGAATCTGAGCTGATCTTACTACTTATTTTGGCCAACAGAATGCAGCAAAAGTTATGGTATATGCGTTCTGAGAAAAAGACTCTAGAGGCCCTGTATGCTTCTGCTCTCTCTAGGAGCCCATCACGTGAGCAAGCTGGATTAGACTGTGGTGCTAAAGAGCCCTGTGGGACTATTGTAGATGAAATATCATGCGGAAGACAGTCCAGTCGTTCTAGCTGAGGTCATTGTCTACCAATCTGAAACTGGCAAACCCCTAAGCATCTGAGAGAGTCCACCTGATCAAGCAGATCCGTGCCCGCCTTGGTCTGTGATTGATGAAGTAAGCTCAGCTGAGATCCACCAAGTTTCACACAGGTTGGTAGAACCACACAGCTGTCCATAGACTCATAACAATAAATGCCCATTGAGCCACTGAGTTTGGAAATGGGGAGTTGCTACACAGCAATAGCTAACTGATATAGTTATATCTGATATATATTATATAACCTAAAATATTGAATGCATGAATCTAATGAAATGATTTTTGATATGATATATTTACTGGAATTGAATGTTTCCTTTACTCAAAAGAAAGAGAAGTCAGGGACGTTAGAATGTATCTTTCCAATTATTTTCTTTTTTAATGACATTTAATAACATTTAAAAATCACTCTTGAAAGTGATCTTGTGGTAGGTTTTCTTTTTATGTTTTTTCCCCCTGCTGACTATTTGCATAACATTATAAGCAATATGCGCTGTGTCTCAGAATGTGTGTGACTGCCGTGATATAAATGCTTCGAAATCTTCCACGCCTAGGCCTGAAAACTTGGCATCTTGCATTACAAGCAACACTTCCTAGACCAAGAGGGTTTTTTTTTAATTGAATAGCAACTGTGGGAAATTCTTACTTGGATCGTGTTACTACGACAACAGTCCCACATGGCTCTTTAGCTCAAGTTCATTCTTTTAATTAGAGGACTGAGATTCCTCCTCCCCCACAATCTCTTCCCCTAGGAAAATTTTCCAAACATCTCTGGCTTTTCTCTTGCCTTTGGGTGTTTGAACGATGCCAGGAGGAGTTTGCTAATTAGAATATCTTAGTGTTTGGTGATGGCTTTTCCAATTTGAGAGAACATTTATAGAGCTGATTTTCCCCCCCAAGGGGAATCCCTTGGGATGTCTATGCAACAACTCGTTTCTGCAAAAGGGAATTAGGAGTGGTCTCAGATAAAGAGCCAGTATTTGTGTTGGCAAGATGGGGTTAAGATTGCAGAATCATACTGAACTGGGATTCTTCTTTAACTCTGGTGACTACCATCTAATCTTTATTAATTTATTCAACACATTTTTATCATATTCTAGATGTATCATTAAACACAATGATAAACTGGAACCTATAATGAACAACTTCTTATCTTTATAGAGTTTCAACTATAAACTACAGAATGATATGTGCAATATACAGAAATATTGACTTACCTATCTGGGTCTTCATTCCCTGACTTCTAAGATGGTTTTAATCTTACTAATGCCATCTCTGCATCATGTAAGTTTTCAGTAAGGAAATTCATGAAAATGTCCATTGGAATTGTTACCAGCTATGAGTCACAAAGAATCTGAATAGAAACTTACTGTACTTAGGTAACAAGAAATCTGGAAGTAGATAATTGCCGGTAGTGTTTCAGTGGCTCTACACTGGGAAGGTCTCTTGGCTTTTTCCTCCAAGTCAAAATACTGCTGCTATAGTTCCAACTTTTATTCCTGTGTTCACAGCAAGAAGTGGGGGAATGGCCAGACTAATCTCTCTTTTGTTAATCAAGTAAAAGCTGCTTTAGAATCCACCCCAATAGCTTCAAATTAGGTCCACAGGGTAACTGTTAGCTTTGGGGGAAACTCTGAACATAGGTACTTAGATTTTCTATCCTCTAAAGAGGAGTGCGTTAGAAATAGGTGCTGGATCTGCCAAACTAATGTGTTGGCCACAAACACTTAACTCAAGCATGAAATAAAATTAGCATTCAGTGCCTGTTAGTTATCCATTTCTTTGTGTTTTCCTGAAGTTCTAGACACAAAAAGATTTTCTAGATGAAGTAGGCTGATGCTACCTGCCAGGAAATTGGATTTTCATTGACCCAATCAACTTGTTCAACATTTCTCAACATTGCTCAGTCAGCAATTTCCTGGGACTGAGCATAACTACTCAGAGAATTTTAAATAAAAAGGCAACTATATTAATGAAGTATCAGAAAATGTCATCTACAAGAGAAGGAGCAATACTATATATAGGTTAATGGTTTACAAATTGCAGATTGTGGACTCTGTAGAAGCCTCAAGAATGTGTTGGGATGCTGAAAATGTCCCCATGTGACTTTTTTCACTTAAATAATAGCACCACCTCCAAATTAATGTAAGAACATTCAGCATTATGTGGATTTCTGCATTAGTAAGGTTAGACTAAGTTATGCCACTATAACAACTTGGAAGTCTCAGTAGTTAATGCTACCAAGGTTTGTTACTCACTCTTGGGCCAAGGTGTGGTTCAATAATAAGGCTGATTCAATTAGAAGGAAATGTTGTGTAGACATTTTCCCATCACTGAACATGGAGTACTGGGCACTGGGTCTTACTACTTCCACTCAAACTTTACTTGCCAAAGAGTGTCCGTGCTATCGCTAGCATCATGCAAGTGGGTGTGAGGAAAACTGAGATCTTCCTATGGAAGCAAGAACTTAAAATATAGTAGTAATGTCTATCATGTTACTGTGTATCTGAGTACTATCATTCCTTTTCAGTACCAAAGTATTAATTTATGATTGAATTGAAATCAAGGAAGCTTTCTTTCTTTACGGAAAGAATCGTAGTGAGTATAATATGTAAATGATCCATTCATCCCAGCGAATGGTATAAAATGGCATACTACACTGAAGAAATGAGCAGTTCAAACAGAAAAGAAAAACTTTTGGAAAAATAGAGTTATTACCTGGCATGAGCTACTAGCACCATACTAAACTCAGAAAGAAAACTTGGTTCTAGCTGTTACTACATTTACTTGTGAGCAGAAACTTGGATTCAGCAATATAACATTATCTATTATATTATGTTAATGTTTTCAACATTAGCTTTATTGGTTTTACAGTTTTATTTGACAATGACTTGTAAATTTGTTGTGCTTTTATAATTGTGTATGAGAAATAAAAAAATAAGAAGATTTCATGGTTTTGCTTGTTTATTAAATAATGTTATAATAGCAGTTTAGGTTAATACAGGGAGTCTGCAAGAATACCATTTTTATAAATGGTATCTAAATTTTATAAAAGTTGAAGTTATATTGCATAAATTATTAGAAAATCACTCAAAATCACCAAATCAAAATCTCCTGAATACATTGAAATCCCTGTTTTATTATACAATATAAAGCTCAGGCTGTGGGGTGTATAGAGTCCAAATTCTAAGTTAAAACCTGTGTTTAAATGTAGTTATGATCATTTCTTATCTATGGAGACTTGAGCAAATTTATTTGGTCGAATAAAAGTCTGAGCACAAATTTCCGTAAGCTTAAAAAGGCAGTAGCAATACTATGTGATCCATCTATCTTATAGGATATGGCAGGCATTGAATGAGATAACACATGGAGTCCTTGGCACTCTGTATCCATGGCAACAGCCATTATTATTGCTATTATTATGATAAGTCTCAGAGGGTGCTAAAGTCTCTCAATGAGCTCTTCTTTGGATAAAATCGGAACAGCTGCCATCCAAAGGATGAATTTCATGCCTTCCCTTACCCCCAGAAACACATCACGTAGGTTTGGCCCAATTGATTCAATTTAGCCCAAACTGAAGTGGAAATAAGGCAGTTTTTTGAGGTAGTCAATTAAAGGAGTGAGTCAAGTCAGATCATTAGCATGCAACATTCATAAGCAATAATCATTGCAGGAATAAAAACACCATCCCCGGAGGTTACATAGAAAGCATTACAGTCTTTCATGTTTCTGTAAAGTTGGTTTACAGACCTCCATAACACAATATACAATGTATTACTGAGCAAAACTATGGTGGTTGGAGACTTTGATTTCATTGCTTTTTTAAAATTTGCTTTCTCCACTTTTCCCTTCTGAGGGTTTCATGAAGTTGTAAAAGAAAAATGCTACAAAGCAAAAACCAGAGCTCAAAGGTCTTATTCAGAAGAACTTCTTGCTAGTGGTTTTTTGTTATTTCCCTGCTGAAAACATTCTTCTCTTCTATACATCTACCTTATGAAGCCACTAAGAGACATAATTCCACTTAGATATATAAATATTTATAACTTAGTATGCAGAACACTGCAATAATAAAATGCAGGAACATTTTTTAAAACATCAATGACTTTAATTTGGTGTTGGCAATTAGAATTTTCAAAACACAGAAGTTATGAATATATGAGTGCCTAAATTGATCTCCAACGAACCATTTTTCATAAGCATATGCATCTTTTACGCTTTGTAAACACCAAAGGCCTTGAAAAAGCAACTCCTCAACAAATATTTTTTAATGCCACTTTCTCATTACAACAGACCCAAGTCATAAGGTAATAGTGAACTAATGAATCTTCCTCAGGTTAGAATTCTAAATGAAACTTTCCATGTCAAGAATTTTGCTCATGACATTCAAATTGAAATAATTTTATGCATAAGTATGGCCTTCAAAAAGCAATTGGTAATAAATGTAGCAAATGCCTTGCATTATTCCCAACATAATTTTCAAATTTGATTTTCCAATGTAAAACTCAAGGCAAAACAATAACCAATCATCCAGCTAATTGCTGTGAAATACAAAGTCATCTTTCCAAAAATTTATTTTGTAATATGGTTTGGTTTTATTTACCTCTGCTGTACTCAAAACATTACAACTTGTTTATTCTTATGAAAATTAATGGTAGACAGAGTTTTAATCTGGGGATTGGAGAATTAGGCTTCTTTTGACTTGTTTACAAAATGATCTGTCTTCCTTTCCTGAGCAGCAAATAAAATGCTTGCTCAGAGACCAAAAATAAGTCAGCTGGTAATCTCTAACGTGAAGAAATCTGTGTACTCCTATGTTTCAATAATAAATTGAACTTTAATAAAAAGGTCAAAATAGTTTTGACTCAGTATTTATATTTTTCCCTTGAGATTGATAAAAATTAACCAATTAGATATTCTAATGTGATTATGTCTAAAAATCTCTTTTCCTTGGTCACATGTTAAGTCTTCAAATTCCTTTCTTTTAACTTAATTTGGAAAGATCTGTTGCTAACAAGCAATCACTCAAATGCCTGTTTCTGCAGGGCTTTGTAAATACAAATGAGAAAAAATTAACATATGTTTCTACTCAAAGTCATTTTAACAGCAAATTCTTTCTTTTTGCAAAATTGTACATATAATTTAATATTACCATTATACAATTTTTTTTTTTTTTTTGAGTTGGAGTCTCACTCTGTCGCCCAGACTGGAGTGCAGTGGCCGCTCCCGGCCACCGCAGCCTCGACCTGCTGGGCTCCGGCGATCCTTCCGCCTCAGCCTTCCAAGTAGCTGGAACTATGGGTGTGCGCTACCATGCCCGGCTAATTTTTTTGATTTATTGTAGAGATGAGGTCTCGCTTGCCCAGGCGGGTCTCGAACCCGCGGGCTCAGGCAAAGGATACAATGTTATAAGGAAATCAATTTTCCCCAAATGAACCCAAATATCAGATTATTCT
>CAUYQG010185361.1:0-23309 GCA_963574415.1 Tarsius wallacei
GCGTGGTCGCGCGCGCCTGTAATTCCGGCTACTCGGAAGGCTGAGGCGGAAGGATCGCCGGAGCCCAGCGGGTCGAGGCTGCGGTGGCCGGAAGCGGCCACGGCACTCCAGTCTGGGCGACGGAGTGAGACGCCAACTCAAAAAAAAAAAAAAAACAGGAAAAGTGCTCTTATGCCAAAAAGTTGTAATCATTAGATAACTTGTGGAAAAAAAAACAACAACTGGCGTACAATAAGGTCAGTACACAATAAACCTCAAATACTATCTCCTTTTAAAAACATGTAACAATTTTGAGTCATTTAATAGAGGATTCCCTGAAGTTCTAAGGAAATGATATTGTTTCTGCTGATATTTAGACCAGAGGCACTAAGTGGAATCAGATACAGCTGAACTGGGAAAGCTTGGGATCCTGAAGCCTGATCCAGAACTCCTGCCCAAACTCTCCCACATTATTTCAGAAATCTTGGAATACTACAATGCCACACTGACTAGATTTTTTTGAACCCTATTTAACGAATCACTGAGGAATTTCAGTGCACCTCTTCCTACTCTGTGGTTTTAGGTAAACCACTGAACCTGAAAAGATCGCTTTCAAATGCAATTTTAAAAAGGTAGCAAGGGTAGAAGGCACAATTGGCAAAAACTTGGTAAGTAAAAAGCACATGGGTGTTAATTAGACTTTTAAATTTTTTGCATATTTGAAAACTGATATAAAAAAGATAAATACAATACTCTACATGCTCTAATATTAAGATAAAAGGTATTTGTGGGTTAGAATAAAATTTCTAGTGGCAGCATCAATGATTAACAACTTGGACACACAGAAATATAACGTGTGGCTTTCTCATGTGATTCTAATGATATTATAAAGCAGTGATACTGAAGATGCGTATGAAGAGACTGAATACAATTATCCTATGATACATGAAAAAGGGAGGGAAATCCTAGCATAATATTTTATGTAATTTGATCTTAAATACTTGATGATTACTATTGTACCCTTACTAAAGAGTTAAATATCTTTGTGGATCTTCTGATTTGAAAAATGGGAAACTGCCTTATACTCATGATGATCTAATACTTAAATTTACATGGTAGTTGCCAACACTAAAAAACAAAAGGAAAACCAAAAACCCAAGGTGATTTAATAAACCAGATTTTTAGTCTTCTCTTAAAAAGTGAGCTGGCCAAATTGGGCTTTCATTATCTCTTAACAATTAGCTGAAGCCAAATAATGGCTTCCCTCTTATTCTGGTATATGGAGTCTCCAGTTTGCAACAGCCCTCCACCACTTTATTTAGTCTCCAACACTAAAACTAACTCCAAGTGTCAAATGCCATCATGCTATTCTGTTTTACTCAGGCCTATGCTGCTTCAATTCATTACCTGCCTGCCTGTGTATCAGACTGTGTATCAGTTATAGCAAATGGCAGAGTAGAAGACAGAACTGTCAAAAACTTGACAGGTAAATTCCTCTTTGTAAACCCTTACCCATTTCATCCAATTTCTCCATGTCCCGGATAATCTGTTTGGGATCCTTCATTTTCAAAACTGCAGCTCGTACCATCATGCGCTGTTTTTTGTTCTTAGAAAAATAAAAGAGCAGAACGTCAAACTAGGCACTCATAAACTTTTATTTCAATTTGCTTAAAAAATCTATTTAAACTGAATTTTGAACTTCTACTTGGTTTCTGCTCACTTATTTCAACCACCAAAAACAGAGATATGTAATTTTTTGCTCTCAAAAATGTTTTGATTTTAGTAAAAAAGATTTTTTTAATGTGATTTATTAGATGTGCTTTCTCAGGAAAGTATTTCTTTTAGCCCTGAGATCTTTAACAGTTACTTAATATCTCTCTCTCTCTTTCTCTGCCCTTATATTGATCTTTTTCCCCCCTATGTTCTCTAACTGGAGTTTTCATCTTTAAGATTTCAACTGATTTTTTTTCCTCCCCTGGTCTCAAAACTTGTAGTTGGAGTCCAAAGTATCTTTTTTAAAAAAACAAAGGTTTCAGCTAAATTCTAAAATTATATATGAGCATAGAGAAAAGTTTTGTGGGATTTAATGCTAACAATAACACACAAATAAAAATTATAAAGGTTGGGCTTGGTGACTCAGTCTTTAATCCCAGCACTTTGGGAGGCCATGGCGAGTGGGCTGCCTGAGCCTGCGGGTTCGAGACAAGCCCAGGTAACTTGGCAAGACCTCGTCTCAACAACAAATCAAAAATTATCCGGACGTTGTAGCGTGCGCCTGTAGTTGCAGCTACTTGGAAGGCTGAGGTGGATGTATCACTGGAGCCCAGCAGGTCGATGCTGGGGTGGCCGTGAGAGTGCCATTGCACTCCAGCCTGGGCCACAGAGTGAGACTCCAACTCAAAAAAAACCCCCAAAAACAAAATTATAAAAATTCAACTCTCTCAATATGTTAAAGCACGATACTCTAAAGTAAATCCTTTCTTATTCTATGAAACACTTTGCCAAAAACTCAACAGCTAACTGCCAGAAAAATGAATATACAAAGCATCACATTTATTTCTATTCTCTAATTCAGTAGCTTTTAAAGCAGTTATGTTTTAATAAACTGCAAAAAAAATTATTTTTGAAAGTATTTTTTAGCTCATTGGGAAAGGTAATCAAATAAACAATGTCATTATAACCCATTGTGAGCCTATCTGCAAAGTTATTTCAGTAAAGTTTCTAAGTATAGTAAATTTTGGCTTAGTAAATTTTACGGTTTTTATAAGAAGTAAAATAATCTTTTCTGGAAAATAACTGAAAATGTTATTTTGAAATCCGCTAATCCCAAATTACAAGATGTGCCAAACAACACTTAAAATTATATAGAGTATGCTTCTGAAATCATACCTTCTTTAGTTCCCTCTTCCGGGCTTCCTTTCCTTAAAAGGGAGAGAGGGAGAGAAAAAACTTTCAAATCTTGAACATTAGCATTTTCTCCAATTTAATATAGATTATTCTCTATTGCAGGAAGCTATTCTGTGCACTGTAGAATAGTTAGCAGCATCCTTGGTCTCTATTCACTAGGTGCCAATAGCATCTTTCTGACCGTGAAAACCAAAAATGTCAACATTTTATGTTAAAGTAGCTATGAATCTGAAGGAAAAATAACAAAATACTGCAGAGCTTGCAAAACTAATTTGTTCAAAATTCTAAACATAAAAAGAAAGATTCCACTAATTCTACTTTGCAAGTCAATCAAATTTTTAAAAAATATGGGTACTAGTTTCCTTCCATGTTTGAAGTTTTAAATTAATCACATGCCCACATGGACACAGGATCGACTTTATACAATTTACTTCTCCTATCATTGCTGATCTTGTAATGAAGCCACAATGAAATAGATTCTTTAATATTTTCAGTTTTTATCATTTCTCTACTCCATCATTCCATACTAATGGACACTTACGAGCTTGGTCAGTGGGGTTCATAAATTTTCCACTCTTGGTGGATGATGTAGATCTCCGTCCCATGTTGACAATTTGTATAGTTTACTTGTTCATTAAAAAAAAAAAAAAAAACCTGCAAAGATAAAGACAAAGAAGTCACTTACATTGCCTGTATTTGTAACATTTCTTCCTTTTTTGAGTCCCTACCAATCTCTGAAACATTATTAATTTTGTGAAACCTTGTTCTTTTCTTAGTTTTGACTTTAGTGTCCAAGAAAGCAAGCCTCACCTTTCTGGACCATGAAAAACTAGATCTCTATTATTCTTTAGAAACACAATGAGTATAAAGATCAATTTGAATATCATTAAGTTATCAATTTAACTTTGTTCTTAAGGATCACAACAATGACTGTGTCAACTGAAAAAATCAACTAGAAAATGCTTTAACAAAATGGCATAAACCATGAACATAAGAAGCCATCAGTTTTTTCTATATCTTTATTTATATGAAGGGTATAAGGAGAAAAGGGAATGGGGCAATGGATCTGGGCTCAAAGACAAACACCTCAGTCTTGCCTATCTTCATGGCATGTATGCTGTATGTTCTTTCTTGGCATGTATGCTGTATGTTCTCAACACCTCTGGGGTAATAAAACTCATGAATTTAGGCATATTTAATTCAGATTTAGTTCTAATTCAGATATAATTCTTGACTTCCAAAAGCTCAAAACATAACTAAAAATGCAAATACTCAAAATTATTACTATATTGAAGAGAGCTCTCCAAAGCTTTGATATTGATTAAAATATGTATCTTTCTTATTAGTACCTACTTGATTTCTGATGTGCATTTTTGGGGTAACTAAAAGAAATAATTTTGTCTGAGGAAAAAAATTCTGCAAGCTAAACTTTTATTTATTTATTCTTTTTTTTTTTAGAAAGCAATATTTATTGAGAAGACAGAAAAGCCCCCAGAGTGGGAGGAGACCCGAGGGGATTGCCCTAAACTTTTATTAACATAGTACACTATTGTATGGCTTCTCCCTCTTATTCCAAAGGAATGGGGTTTAACTTTTTGAAACACAGTCTTTCCAATAATAAGGCTGACAGATCTGCTTCCTTTTGAAAGTAAACACTTAGAAGGTGAGACACTTTAAAGAGAAGACTTTAGGGTAATTTTTTTTGTACACTACACAATTACACTTTCTGTTCTCCCTTTTATGCAGATTTTGTCAGATCAGTTTACTACTGTTAATGTCTCTTAACCAAGTGTTCAACTGCCCAGTTTCTGCTGGATGTGTGAGAGGTGTTCCGGTGGCAATTATTTTACCTCGTCAAGTCTTTCCTCGTCAGAAAAACCGGGGGCTGGGAGAAGCTGGGAAGTAGGAGGCAGAGAGGAGTGAGAAAAAGCAAAATCAATACAAATACAAGCTTTCCTTGTTTTTGTATTGTAATCGCTTTCCGTTCTCACTTATTTTCAGGCTTATGTTTTTTTACTTTAAAGATGTGGGGTACAATTCAGGATTAGGTAGACAAGAGGTCATCGTACAGGTAAAGTTCCTGCCTCCCTTTGGTCCCCGCTTCGCCTGGTTTGAGATCAGGTACACTTATTGCCGAAAGCACACAACAGATACGAATTACGGAGAATTGTACGGAAGACACTGGAACCTTAGTCAACACAAACTATTTTTTTTTTCTTCTTGTCTAAAAGCGGAGGCGATCGGAAAATCAGGCCGAAAGCACCGTTGGGGAACTCTAACTAGCCAAAGAAGCTTCAATGGGACAGGGTCCAGGTCCATCAAAGGAGGCAACAGCAGCAACTGCCGAAACCATAGCGACGGTTGACCCGGACTCGAGGGTACGAGACGTCAGACCTAAGGCTACCAATGAACGTGCAAAGGAAGCGGCCCTCGCCGACCCGGGCGAAGTCAACCGTGTCACCGCTGGACGCTGCGCCGCGCCAGGGCTAGGGATGCCCCGGTCCGTTACCTGGGAGACCCCAACTCGGGAGAAGAGCAGGGTAAAGGGGCCTGGTGTCCCCGAGGTAACGGCGCGGGCCTCCTCGGAAGGCACGAGAGAGATGAAGAAGCGGGGTAAAGCAGTCTCGTATACTCACTCTTCTGCTGTGCTCTAGTATTGCGAGAAGCGGGGAGGGGACGATTCCCAGCCTTTTTTACTTTGTAGGGGTCTTCAACTGGGCCGCTCGGTCAACCCCTCAGCCACCGCCATCTTGAAACCTCGCGCCCCTCCGCAATCCTTACGTCATTTCCTTTCCCTCCGTGCCGCGGTCTCTCAACGTTACTCTGTGCTGGAACCATAGAGTGTACCCATGAACTCCCGGACCAGAGTCGTTTCCGCTCCAATACAATACTCGATTGGTGGTTGTCGGCTAAGTGCCCGCCTCATTTTACGTACCGAGCCGCCACTCGATTGCGGATACGTGATTGGCTGACTGCCCCGTCTCTCAGGCTGGAGGCGTTCTGACCTAGTTGCTGGCAGCTAAGTACTTTGAGCCGTAGGAGAGCCGTACGTTCGGAAGACAGGAATGTGTTTTGCGGTATCTTGAAATTGAGTTAGTTTTAGGATTTTTACGTTTCTTATGATGTAGGCGGTTGCGATTCTTTGAGACTGTCTTCTTTTGAAAACGAGCTCCCGAATAATGTTTGCCACTGAGTTTTTACTGCGCTTGGCAAGCATCAGGTTATCCCATGTGGGCGCCTGGTGCATGCGGAAACATACTAGTGGTTCATGGGCACACAGAACATTAGTAGACCTGATCACATAGATCAGTGCCCGCGTTAGAGACGCAGATTACTAATTTACAGAAGTCGTGTTTTGAGGAGGAAATGTGAGGACACGTATGCAGTCAGTTTTAAATGTATGCGTGGCGAGGTTGATGTATGTTGGCTCCATTCCCACTGGTCTTTTCACCAGCCAAAAATCCTCTTTGATGTCACTATACGTACGGGATTATTCGCTTATCCCTAGTCTTCGTCTTTTCCCTACCTTCTGTCCCCTCTTTTCTTAAGTCTTCCCCAATTTGTTTTCCCTCAAAGGTAAGTTTAAATCTTTAAAATTCTGCTATGACCTGGCGCGGTGGCTCACGCCTGTCTTCCCAGCACTTTGGGTGGCGGAGGCGAGGGGACTGCCTGAGACCCGCCTGGGCAACTTGGCGAGACCTCATCTCTACAATAAATCAAAAAATATATTGGCCGGGCCTGGTCAACACCGCCTGCGGTTCTAGCTACTTGGAAGGCTGAGGCGGAAGGATCCCTTGAGCCCAGCAGGTCCAGGCTGCAGTGGCGGTGAGCATGCCACTGCACTCCAGCCTGGGCGACAGAGTGAGACTCCGACTCAAAAAAATAAGTAAATTAATAAATGAAGAAATAAAATTCTGCTCTTAAAGGATACGTTTGGTTATTTCCGATCTTAATCTGAGTATCACTTTTATGAAAACCAGTTATAGGTCCATTCTTACTATTAATTATAAATATTTCAAAATGTTGGTGGAAATAACGTATTTTTAGCAGAATATTTAAACCTGCCCTTAACAGTATAAGATCAGTTTCATACCTAAACTAATCTTTGTCTTAATAGATGATTGATTTGATTTTAGACTGAATTTTAGTCTCAGAAAACAATAACAAGATCTTGTAGGTTAAAGCTTATAACATTTTGAAGGTGAACTAAATTGTGATGTTTTGCAACTAGTTTTAAAAAACAATGCTAGAAAACAAAATGAAGAGTGTTGGAAAAACTAAAGTCTTTCATCTAGCTATTTTTCATCTAGCTAATTAAAATTTCTTAGATATGCTGAGCAGTTTTTATTTCAAGACATTTTCTGGCTTGGCTGGAAGAAACCACTATAAAAAACACATTTTCACATCAATAGCATATTAATAATTTTGTAAGTGTACACTAAAAGAGTTCTGATTGAAATTCACTCGTAAAGGATTTAGAAAACAAACACAACTGCAGATATTCAGCTGAACCATTAGGCCTCATAGCCTTTGGACTTTTCTGGAATTAGTTAATTAGTGAAATGGCCACCTAATGCTTCATGTAGCAAAGGCCGCTGCCTCCTTTTTGCTAGTATTATAAATGGAATTATATTCTTTTTTCCTGAAAATTCATAATGTTATGTTTTTAAATGACAGCCTGAAGAGTAGTGATCTATTCTACATCCTAAATGCATTTTATGCATGTGTTGCTGTGGCTTGCTTGCTTGTTTGTCTTTTAAATGTTTCAGGGTGTTCAAACATTCACTTGAGCGATATTTAATCATCACAGTTGGTCAGGGTTGATTGCAATGATAGAAACAGAACTTTTATCTTTTTAAAAGCCATCCACATTACACTGTGTAATTATTAATAGAAGTTTACAGAGCCATTGCTGTCGTTCATCACTGAAACAAATTGTTACAAATCATTTCTCAGTCCCTTCTAGTTTATAGAAAATTGGATTTAGTCTGATGGCCAAAAAATATGGTAGTATTTCTTTTTTTTTCTTTTTTTTAGAAAGCAGGATTTATTAAGAGGACAGAAAAGCTCCCACAGTGATAGGGTACGCGAGGAGGTTGCCCAGTATTTCTATTCCATTCGAAAGCCTAGGCATTGTGTCTAGGCAGAAGTTACAAAACATGTCCCTTTAGAACTGAATGAGTTTGAAGCTAGTGGTAGAAATGAAAATTTCTGCAGTCAGTGTAAATTTTAAGGATTTGACTGGAAATTAGAAAATGAAAAGGTAACCTGTATAGTTGCTTCTCTACGATAGCATTTTCCCCAATGTTGATCTGGTAGGGAAGGGTGAGAAAACATCCTGCAATGTAAAAACTTTTTTTTAACCTCAGAGTCTAGCACCAGCTGATCTAGGCATTCGTTGTTGATAGAAAACACGAGTTATTTAGTATTGGCATCTCCAATTTCCCTTCCCAAATTATTTACTCTATTTAAGTCTATATTGGAAGCATATGGAAAATGAACTTAATCAAAGAAGCAAACACTATGATAGGGAAACAAAAATATCCCAGTAGCAGATAAAATGACTTCATTTCATTTGGCGTTTCACTGTATTGGTGACCTCAGAAATGGCATGATGATACTTTTCTGAGGCTGACTTGAACTCCACCAGATGCTTCTCATAACTTTTGATGGCTGCTTGAAGCTGCGTCTTCTCCACCGCCCCTAGGATGGCACGGAAGATCATATCTATGCCAAGGCCAAGAACAGCAACTCCAATACTACCAAGGAGAGAAGTACCAATTTGAGCTAACACAGTGACCAACTTGCTAATTATGCCAGTTGTGACACTGGATCCCACAAGTTTAACAGCCACTGCACTGGCTGCAGATGTAGCTTCTCCCAGGATGACCGAAATAACCTTTTGTACTATTGCAATTTTCTCTGTTTCCCTTTCCTTAATATCCTGAAGTTTTCTATAAAGGGTTGGCTCTAGTTTATCTTTTAGTGCTTCATCAACCTTTTGCAACTCCTTTTGTATTTTCATAATGGCTTGGATGATGATATCACAGTTTTCTTTGATGGTCCCATCTCTTTTCATCTCAATGGAGTCCAGTCTGCACCCTAAGTGCATATTTAGAACCTCATTCAGCTTATTGGTGGCATGGAAGCTGTCAGATAAGCAGTCAAGTAGCTGCTGGTGAAGACGGTTTACTTCCTGCCTCCTCTTTGGGTTTTCTGGATAGAGGAAGTCACTCTGAGCCATATTTCAAATATCTCTGAAAAATAAAATAGTAAATCATTTAAAATCTTGAAAAATATCCGCTAATGGTGTAGGTCTGACTAGGAAACATTTTACTTCATGCATAGCAAAGTAGCAATATATTATCTATAAAGAATTCCTTAGAAAACTCAACAGATTATTTAAAATAGTTATTTTATTAAACTTGGAATCAGTGAATAGAAAATGGGGGTAATCGAATATAAAACATTGATGCATAAATTAAGGTATTAGATTTTATAGTGGTGGGAAATTTTAGATAGGAAATACTCATGCTTATGCAGCATCTGCTTATGAATAAATAAGAGTGATTATTTCCAGGTAATATTTAGTAACTTTTATTTAAAACAGACCCCAATTTGAAATAATGAACCTTTGATTACTAGTCCTTAATTTCCCCAACCCCTAGTCACCACATTGACTACAACCTGCCAGATTGATTTCTCTGACATTTGGAGTTAAAGTGGTAGTCAGGACTAGAAGAACATTAAGATCTCTCTGAATTTACAGATATATTTATTGTATTTGTGTATTTGATTGTCTTAATTTAAGATACTCAAGTCACTTTATATCTCTTTAAAGGCAAGATACTTGTTTCTAAACCTAGGGGACTTCCAAAAGCAACACACATATAATATTATAATCTTTTAAAAAGCTTTCTAAAAAAAAATAGTATACATTCAAGACTCTTAAATAAAATTTCATTTGGGGAGAAAGTGGGCACCATAACAGGGGACAGTGCAGTTATGACTATCTCTGTGGTTCTCCATTTGTAAAGTTTATAAATTAAATTATTTAGAATGTCTATATTATTTAGATAAGCTAGAGTTAGTGTCAGAAAAAATAATGCCATTTTATACAAGTATTAAAGAATAGGTAATGAGAGTACACCATAGAATGAATAAAATCGGATAGGAGACTTGTGTGTTTGTACTTCCAGCTCACAGTATCATTTAGAGAAAAAAGGAGCAGTCATGTTCTTCTGACTTTATCTGAGTGAAAAATCCAAATTTGAGCCCAATAAGAACAATATACTACTCAATATGCATACTTTGAATAGCCGTCTTATGTACCTGATACTTTTACTTTTTAAAAAATTAAACTTGGGAGAAAAGAAAGAAAAAATGGAGTTCTCTTTGTATACCCCTATGGGATCCGGTACAGTCTTTCTTGAGTAAACAGTATCAGGATTAATTGGGTTCTTATGCCTTCTAACACCATGGTTCTTAGTCTGGATGTAGGGAAACTCAGAAGCGTGGAATGAAGGAATGATCTTTTGCTCTCAAGAAAGAAAACAAGAAAACCTATCTTAAAAGCCATATAGATATAATTTGCAGAAGGAAAAGGGAATATTTTTCTAAATGGATTAGGAATATAGTCATTTATGTTGTTAAATTTTGAAAAATTCACTGGAAGCTCCTGGTTGAATAAACTGTACCAAGGTCAGAAATTTTATTTTTGATTCAGATCCAGTACACATCTGGCAGACACACATTTTCTAGTTCAATTCCATGTAAAGAAATTGCTTGTCAAGTCTCTATTAAATATTCCCCTCAAACTCACTGATGGGTTGCAAACTGCAATTTGATAAGCATGAATTTGGAGTTCTGATTTTCTTTTTTCTTCTAGAAATTTTTCATTAAGCACTTGTCTTTCTTTGACTCCTTGTTTTTAGAATTTATCATGAAATAAAAACTCCAGTTTCTGACTTCGAATTCAGAAGACAATCAGCTATATTCCTATTTAGATATTTAGGTGAGAGTAGTCTTTCTTATGAGAAAGTGTAAAATATCTCTAGCTGCTATCATACGCCATTATATGAAGGCATAGTTTCCATCTACTTTAAGATAGAATGATAGGACCCTCCCCCTTCATATTAAAACACCATTAAAACACAATATTAAAGAGTATTGTATAGGCACAAGAGTAGTTGAATTAGTGGAACAAAATAGTCCCCAAAGCAGACTCTTCTATCCATTTAATAATAAATGTATTTCCAATAAATAATAATTGAAATTGTTACTCCACAAATGGCCCCGTTGTAATGGACTAATCTTTAAAGTTATACCCTAATAAAAATTATTAGTGTATGTGTAAAAAAATCAAATAATAAAATAACTAGAAGAAAATGGATAATTTCCAATGTCTTTATGGAGGACTTTATAAGCCTAAAATCAATGGGGAAAAAAAAATCACATCCAAAAATGTGATTAACAAAGATGACCATATAAAAACTGAAAGCAATCTAGGAAAATATTAATTTCTAAAATACTGTTATGATTAATAAAATTAATAAAAGTATTAATTTCTAAAGTAATGTTGTTATTAATAAGGAAAACAGTAAATGAGCAAACAACCCTGAACAGACAGTAAAAGAAAAAATAGTAGTTAATAAAATGATGAGAAAAGTTCCAGCTTTTCCAGAAATCGAAGACGTTTTTCCCCTTAAAATACTCATGCACTTGCACTCTGATGCTCTTCTTGGTAGGATCTAAAGACATCAGTCTATGATTTTGTTCCAATAAGTTCGAATAAGAGACATCAGGAAATGCTCAGAATTATTTTTTCCTTTTAATGAAAAAAGGCATTTATTTTTCTGAGTCAGACTTACCTTACTAGATTTTTTCCCCTTGGGGTTATGCAAACATGCTCAGCAAGCCTGCCACCACACCTGCTCAGGTATGTCTGAGCTTCAGTATTGGATACAGTTCAAGGTTATTTCTATCTCCAAAATAAGAGAAGTGCTAGAAAATTAGGAAAAGGATTGGTGGAGACTGAAGATGAAACTATTAAATAGTATCGTAGACAGGTAAAGTTTGAAGAGCCTGGTGAAGAAAGCAGTTATTGAGTAGGGTACCTGATGCGGAGTTGTTGGCCAGTAGGAGGAGCGCTTGGTCTCTGAGACTCCTACTTCACCTGAGCCTGTGGAGGACTAGCGCTTTCTCTGGCTCTTACACATTTGGACTCTGGGGGGGGTAACATTTTATTTGATGAGAGTTCTGTTGCTAAACGTTTGAAAATCGTTGACTTGCTATTTCATTTAAAAAAATGACAAAACATCTGGAAGTGCTGGTATAGTGATCAGCATGCCTGAGGACATTAAAATGTAAAAAATGATTAGCTTAAGATGGATGCTTAGTGAGCCTAACGTTGTTAAATTTTGAATTAAGAAATAAACATTCAAGATTAAAGAGCATATGAGTTATGGTAGAATATACTGATGATTATATCTAAAAGTGAAGGTTTATTTAGTGATATTATACAGTTGTAGTTTTTCAGGAAAGGAACCACCTTACAAAATGAAAATATATTGATTGTCATATGTTCAAATAAAACATTTAAGGATCCTTTTGTGAGTAACAGTAGCTCATTGTCAAGTGAAATGGGAACTTAAAGAGAAATTAATAATGAGATAATTAGAGAAAGCTCTATGGAGACAGCATGTAATTTGTGCTTTAATAGATGGTAGAATTATAACATGGAGAAATTAAAAGTGAAAGACTTGATAAAACAAATAATTTTGGGGCCAGGTGTGATGGCTCACACCTTCCAAAATAATCTCAGCACTTTGGAATGCTGAGGTGGGAGGACTGATTGAGCTCAGGAGTTTGAGACCAGCCTGGATGACATAGTGAGAACCCTGTCTCTACAAATAATACAAAAATTAGCTGGGCGTGATTGTTCCTGCCTGTAGTCCTGTTATTTTGGAGACTGAGGCAGGAGAATTGCTTGAGTTCACAAGTATTTGCAGTGTACTGTGATCATGCCACTTCACTCTAGCCTGGATGACAGAGTGAGACACTGTCTCTAAAATAAATAAAAACCAAAAAACTCAAATTATTTCAAAATATAAAGTCATTATCATTAATATATAAACTTTTTTAAATAGAGGAGGAAAAACTCACAAACCTACTCATAAACCTATCATCTTCATTGTTTTTGCTTTTTTATTCCTTTTCAAAATTTGTTTATATGCATGAGAATTTTATAAAGTTGTAATAAAAGTGAAAATAATAGTCATTTTATATTCATTTTACTTCTTAACACTTTCCCCTATTTCTAGTTTTACAAGCATTTTATTGGTTACATAAAGTATTCCTTCCATTTCTTTACCACAATTTAATAAATTCCTAATTGTTTCATTATCATAAATAATATTCTAAGAATCATTTTGATACACATAGATTTTTCCCTCCTCCATTGTCTGGATTATTTGTTCAGGATAAATAGCTAGAAGAATTATATAATTAGTGGCATAATTAATGGCAATTAACATTTTTATTCCTTTGTTTTCTGAGTCAGAGTCTCACTCTGTCGCCCAGGCTAGAGTGCAGTGGCACGACCACAGCTCACCAAAGTCTCGACATCTTGGGCTTGGGCATTCCTTTTGCCTCAGCCACCCGAGTAGCTGGGATTAGAGGTGCGTGTCAACATGATGACTAATTTTTTGGCTTTTTGTAGAGACAAGGTCTGGCATTGTTGCTATGTCTCAAACTCCTGAGCTCAAGCAATATTCCCACTTCAGCCTCCCAAAGTGGTGGGATTACAGGCATGAGCTACTAAGCCTGACAGATTTTTTAAAAAATTACTTTTGATATATGTTGCAAACTACATTCCAAAAGTTTTTACCTTGCCACCAAAAATAATTTTTGATAGCAAGATACTGGGTATCTTTCAAAGTCAAAGAGGGTCCCATTTAAATATAGTAATGTTGATTTGGGGAGCATAATGTTAAATTTCAAAAAGAGGAATTCTTGTCTTTTTAGAAATACATGTCAAAACTGTTAAAGATGAAATAATATAGTCTCTGAGATTTGCTTCCAAATAATCTGGAAGAAATGTAGGGTTGTGTTATAGAGGAAATAAGATTGGCTTTGTTTTGAAACTTCTTAAAACTGGGCTAAGGGTATGTGGAAGTTTATTATATTATTGTCTCCACTTCTGTGTATGCTAGAGTTTTTCTTATAATAGCAATCTAAAAAGAAGAGGAAAAAAGCAAAACATGACCCTAAGTCTCTGATGTTTAGTTATTAGTGCTCTCTGAGGTTTTACGTTTCTATTTGCTGTCACTTTTCCTCACTGTCCAAGTTGGGTCCTTCTATCATGCAGGGGTCACTTATTTGGGAATGTGGAAACAGGGGATGGGTAAAGTCAGCAGCCTTTCAGGAGAAAGTAACAGCTACTAACTAGCTCCGAGCCTTCTTTACTTCAAATAAAAACCCTGGCCTTTAATTTTCAAAAAAGAAGCTGATCATGATATAATGATACACTTTCTAATGTAAATTATTTTGAAGAATATTTCTGACCAGAAAGTAGAATATCAATATCATTCATCAGCATTTACCAAACGGTCACTTATGAAGTCTCTACTATATGTTTTGAGGCATTTGAAAAAAAAAAATAGACAATTTTCCTTGCCTTTGGAAAGACAACAGCCCATTTGGAGACACAGTAAATGCCCAGTGATACTTAGATATATACATTATGAAGGAGTATAAACACTGTACATAAGCTAGTATTAGATTCCACATTCATTCTTTTACAGATGCTGAGTGTCTGCATTAATGTTAACGACACAGAAGGAAATAATATCATCAATATAAACACACATTCACACAAGTGTCATTTTATTCTTAATTCTTTCTAAAATTGAAGTCTTTACTGCTTTCTTCCTCACTGACTTAGTTCTAGAAGTTATTAATTTTCTTCTTTTCCTGGTATCTTCAGAGAAATTATCACAAAGAACATTGCATGGAATCTTGTAACATTTAGACTGAGATTCGAGACTGACAGCCTATTTCAAATTCCCTTCACTATTGAGAAACCAAGTATCATATCAATACTAATAGAAATATCCATATTGCTTACCTTGCTGTGCTTCCGAGTTCCGTGGGCCCAGCAGTTGTTTAGGAGTATTGTTGAAGTGACTTTTCATCTGGTTTCATCTGGATATTTCTGATGGAATGTGATGACTTACAGGTTTTCTAGTTTCTGCTGGGTCCCTCTGCCTGTCTGGTTTATAGACTGTTTCTGCATGGCTTAGTCTTCAGTATTCCTTCATTTCTTCTATTATGATAAGCTTAGTATATAGTATTAAGTCATATAATTTGAAAGACTAATAAAATGTTAACATTTAAAAAATTTTCTGTTTTTTAAATCGATTTCTTACAGTTGAAAAGCACTATACAACTGAGTTAATTCAGTTCAGTAGAAAAGAGAAAAGATAGCTCTTTGAGTTTTCAGCTCTCAGATTTGGGGATTTCATCTTGTCAACTACCCAGATGTTGTTTCCTTTAGCTTCTATTGCATTTTTGTCTTTAACTGTTGCTGATTACTTTGCTTAGGTTCTCAAAAGATATAAATCCAGGTATGTGCTGCCAAATGTGTGTGTGTGTGTGTGTGTGTGTGTGTGTGTGTGTGTGTGCGCGCGCATGCGCTCGCACGCACACCTTCTTTCCAGTTAGGAGTTCTGCTCTTTATCACTATTTCTCTTTATTATTTTGGTGAATATCTTGACAGTATTAAAACCTTAAAGACCATTTGGATTCCTTTCCCTCAATGCTTTGATCAGTCTTCCATGCTTCTTTCTCTGGATTCTCTCTAGTCCCCATTGATTCTTCTATAACAAAGGCACCTCAGAGGCAGGAGAATCACATAGCCCTAGTAAAACTTTGTGGAAAGTCTACAGGATTTTTTTTTAAAGATGCAGGGTACAATTTAGGATTAGGTACATAGGTGGCCGTTGTACAGGTGAAGTTTGGGCCTGCCTTTGGTCTCCATTTCACCTGCTTTGGGATCAGGTATGCTTATTAAAGATATGTGCCCCCCTCTCCTTCCCTCCCCTGGCAGTGTCCTGCTACTGCCAATCCCTTTCTTATAGTAGTATGATAAATGTTCAGGGTCCGTTTATTAGTGAGAACTTATGGTATTCAGTTCTTTGTATCTGTGATAGATCACTGAATATGATAGATTCTAAATCCATCCATGTGAACAGCGGTTCACATCAACAAAATTATGGACTTCACAGTGAACTGCTGTTCACTGTGGCTTGATGGGATTCCAAATGACGATGGAGTCTGTGGGAGTGTGTGAGTCTCCATATAAGTGAGTGTGCGTAGGGATGAATATATGCAAGTGGGTGGACAAGTGAATGTGTGAGTGTCTGATTAAGTGGGGACATGGGAAGTCCATAATTTTGTCCTTTATGACTACATAATATTTCATCATGTAAATGTGCCACTTTTTTTTTTTATCCAGTCCACTTTTGATGGACAGCATGATTGGGTCCATGCTTTTGCTATTGTGAATAGTGCTGCAATAAACATGCCTGCGCAGGTATCTTTTTTGTAGAATGATTTGAGTTCCTCCGGGTATATTCCCAGAAGGGAGATTGCTGGGTTGTATGTATGGAAGGTCGAGTTTTAGATCTTGCAGAAATCGCAACACTGTTTTCCACAGAGGTTGTACTAATTTTACACTGCCACCTACAGTGTAGAAGCATTCTCTTTTCCCTGCATACTCTCCAACATCTGTTGTTTTTTGAGTTGATGAAGGCCATCCTGACTGGAGTTAGGTGATATCTCAGTGTGGTTTTGATTTGCATTTCTTTGATAATTAGTGAGGCCGACCATTTTTTCATGTATCTGTTGGCTGCTAATATGCCTTTTTTAAAGAAGTGTCTATTCATATATTTTGCCCGCTTTTTAATAGGGCTAGTTTGTGTTGTTGTTGTTGTTTTCCTTTCAGCACATTTGAGTTCCTTATAGGTAATGGATGTTAGACTTTTGTCAGATATACAGTTGGCAAATATTATTTCCCATTCTGTGGGCTGTCTACCCATTCTCTTCTTTTGCCTTGTAGAAGCGTTTCAGTTTGAGGAGGTCCTACTTGTCTATCTTATCTCTTATGACATGGGCTTTTGATCAGGAATTGGTTGGCTACTCCAATTTCTATAAGGGTGTCTCCTGTGTTTTCTAAGATCATTAAAGTTTGAAGCTTTACGTTTAGGTCTTTGATTCATTTGGAGTTGACATTTGTGGGTGATAGGTAGGGGTCCTGTTTCATTCTTCTGCATGTGGTCAGCCAGCTTTCTCAGCACCATTTACTGAATAGGTTCTCCTCTCCCCAGTGGTTGTTGGTGGAGACTTTGTCAAAGATGAGTTGGTTGAGAAGTTGAGGTTTTGCTTCCCGAATCTCTATACTATTCCATTCGTCTATATGCCTGTTCTTGTGCCAATACCAGTCTGTTTTGATTATTATAGCCTTATAATAAAGCTTAAAGTCTGGAAGTGTGATACCTCCCACTTTCTTTCTTTTTTTTGCTGAGGATTGTTTTGGCTATTCATGGTCATTTATGTTTCCATATGCATTTCTGTATTGTTGTTCCCACATCTGAGAAGAATGATGTTGGTAATTTAATGGGTATTGCTTTGAATCTGTAGATTGCCTTGGGTATGATTGACATCTTAACAATGTTGATTCTTTCAATCCAGGAGCATGGAATATTTGTCCATTTGTTTGTGTCTTCTTTGATTTTTTTTTGAGCAGTGTTTTGCAGTTTTCATCATAAAGGCCTTTCAGTTCTCTTGTTAGGAAGATGCCAAGGTATTTCATTTGTGTGTGTGTGTGTGTGTGTGTGTGTGTGTGTTGCTATTTGAATGGGATTGTGCTTTTTATTTGGTTCTCTGCCTGTTTGTTGTTGGTGTCTAAGAATGTGATGTCTTTTTCACATTGCTTTTGTACCCTAAGACTTTGCCAAAGTCCTTTCAGTGCAAGGAGATTTTTGACAGATTCTCTTGGGTTTTCAAAGGTATAGGATCATATCATCAGCAAGAAGGGATAACTCAATTTCCTCTTTTCCTATTTGGATACCTCTGATTTCCTTCTCTTGTCCAATTGCTCTAGCTAGGATTCCAAAGCTATGTTGAACAGAAGGTGTGAGAGTTGGAAGCCTTGTCTTGTTTGAGTTTTCAGGGGAAATAGTTTCAATTTCTGTCCATTTAGCAATTTGTTGACTGTGGGTTTATCATAGATGGCTCTTACTATTTTCAGGTATGTTCCATCTATGCCTAGGTGTTCAAGGGTTTTTATGAAGAAGGGATGCTGAATTTTATCGAAAGTTTTTTCTGTGTCTTATGATATAATCATGCAGTTCTTGTTTTTACATCTGTTGATGTATTGAATTACATTTATGACCCTGCAGATGTTAAACCAGCCTTATTGTTGATGTGAACTGCTGTTCACATGGGCAGGCTGGAGCCTGTATCTGCCTGGGTTCCAGGAAAAAGGTGGTGATGGCGGTGGTGATGTCTCTGCATCTTCCCCTCCGCTGGGAGGGGTGACTAATTCCTCTGCTGTATTTCCTCTGTGGTCCCCACTGCCAGTGTCCAATCTGGCACCAGAGGCTGTGGTGGTGGTTGGCACCATGCAGCAACTGTTTTTTGCCACTTTTTTCTGGGTAGGATCACAGAGGTGGTGCTTGCCTCTGGGTGGTGGACAGAGCTGGGATCTGAGAAGCAGCATGCAGGGCAGCCACTTCAGAAGGGGAGCTCAGGCCACTTGTTCCCGTGTCCCTACTCAGTCAGGCACTCACACACCCACTTGTCCTCAGACTTGCATATATTCATCCCTATGCACACTCACTTATATGGAGACTCACACACTCCTACGGACTCCATTGTCATTTTGGAATCCCATCAAGACCACAGGATTTAAAATCAGATAGTTTTGGCTTTGTGTACCCTAAGTACCACTTACTAGTCATGTAACCTCAGGAAAGTCACTTAATCTTTAAATTTTTCCATTGGTATAATGTATTAGTTCATAATTTATGGATGCCATAGGATTAAATGAAATAATGCATGTAAAGCATTTGGCACAGTGGTTGATAACAGGCAAAAATCTTGACAAAATGGTAGCTATACTTATATTAACAATAGTATCTCTTGGTTTGGTGGAGGGAGGGAAGTACATGGGTAGAGAATATAGAACCAAGATGCCAGAGAGGGGACTTGTAAAATCTAAAGGTGCTGCCCTATGGTACTAAAGAAAGGCTAACTGAAGTAACTTTTCACTTTTGTCTCAGTGGGTAATTTTGGCCTTGATGTATCCTAGGGCTCTACCACATAGGAATGTGTGTCCAGTGTTTCTGAACTAGGAATTGATGATGAGTTGGATTTCAACAGATGAGCGGAGGGTTGAGTGTGGAGGAGATACTTCAGATGGAGGGAAACCAGAGAGCAAAGGAGCTGAAGGAAAAATTGTAGAGCATTTTCAAGGAACAAAATTAATCCATTGTGCTGGTGGTACAGGGTGTTTTTTAGAGAAGTGAAGGGAAGGTGAGTAGTAGAAAATTGAGAGCAGTTTGTAGATGATTACCTTAAATGCTATGCTAGAAAATTGTATTTTAATCTGTAGACAATATTGAACTATTAATATTAACTTTTTATTGTGGGATAATATTAGGATGATTGGATTTCACAGTCACTTTATCTAAACTAGATTAGTGTGGATTGCATGGTCTTCAACGCCAGTGCCTACAATAGCTGGACAAGATATGTCAGTCACTTGTTCTATCTTAAAAGTTATATTTTGTTTTTGAAGAGAACATTGCTAAGGAGTATTATTTTACCCACTTGTTCCTAAGGCATTGTTTGTTTCTCTTCTATTTCTACCCTTCTTAGCATTTACTGCCTACGCATCTGTTCCTTTCTCTCCATGACAGCAGCCTATGGGGAGTTGCCATAATTGAGGTGTGAACAGTAATAATGCAAAAGAGTTGGGCACATTTTACTAGTCTCCTTTTCAAAGAAAAACTAGAAGCAATATTGACGTTATACTGAACACACTAGATAATCAACTTGAACTTTTCAATCGTTCTTGACTAAAGTCAGCATTGGCATCAAATCAATAGTCAGGACTGAACCTCAAGCAGAAAGAAAATTTTCCTAGCATGGGTCTTGGAATCAGGGTGGTGGCAGAGAACCAGGAAAGCTGATTTGACATGTTTGATTGCTGGATTGAGGATGGTGGAGAATAAGTAAAAGGTCAATGATATCTCCAAACTGATCTGCTTATAGCTCTCACTTGATAGTTTCTTTTACTTAGAATGCTTTCCTTCCCCCTTTATTCTAAAGCTCACCCCCTCTTTTATCTAAAGTTCTCTACTTAAAAACTCCATACTTCATGATTCTTTCCTAGAATAACCTGCCTGGTTCAATTATAATTGCAACAATTCACAAACACTTGAGAATATTGCATTTTTTAAAAAATCAAGCAAACCTAAAAACAATCACCTTTTTGACCCTATAGCCACCTCTTCACAGTCATACTTTCCAATTGGGTAGTGTACAGGCACTGCCTCTACTTTGTTTTCTCTTTAATTTTTCATTATTTGTAATCTAGCTTCTGCACATATTCCCACCTCTTACAAAATGGCTCCCTATCATCACCAATAGCATTGTAATGAAAATATAATAAGTAATGTATGTTTATCTATTTGAGGCATTTGAAATTGTTGATCATTTTTTATTTTAAACTATATTTTCTGAGCAATGTAAGATTCTGTTGGTTCCTCTTTTTGTACATCCCTTCAATTTCTATATGGACTATTCTTTATTTATATGTCTGTTAAATATTTATGTTTTCTAGGTTTCTATGTTTAGCTTTCTTTTTACTCTATATATTCTCCCTGGGAGATTTCATACAACTTCATAGTTGTATTACCACTTGATTGTTGATGTACCCCAAATACATAACTGTTATTCCGTAATTTTTTTTTGCACTCCAAGTACGTATCTCTAACCAACCTTCTAGATGGCTTATCATACCTCAAAAAGTT
This sequence comes from Tarsius wallacei, assembly GCA_963574415.1. Lineage (NCBI taxonomy): Eukaryota > Metazoa > Chordata > Mammalia > Primates > Tarsiidae > Tarsius > Tarsius wallacei. Next base: position 20,985 of record CAUYQG010185361.1, read on the forward strand.
ATGAATAAAATGTGTCTCATCTTGAGCTGCCAATCCACTCTTCCATCATGTCTTAGTTTTTCCAAACCAACTTTGCACATATGATTTTTGAATACTTTTCCTAGCATCTCCTGAGGTAACATTTTGCAAATCTATAGTATTTTATATCCAGAATATTGACTTTTATGTAATCCACCCATTTATTCAGATTTCTCTAGATTTGCTTATATTCATTTGTGTACGTATTAGGTTCTATGCAATTTCGTATAAGTTTATGTTTCACTTCCACAGTCAAGTTTCTGAATGTTCTAACACTACAAGGATCCAAGTCATTTATCAGAGTGTGCTCTGCAATATTTTCTTTCAGACTACCAGTTGTCTTTTCATTCTGTTTAAAACATCTTTGAAGAACACACAAGTTTTAAATTTTAATGAAGTCCAATTTATCATCTTTTCAACGGATCTGTTTTTTGGTGTCATATTAAAGAACTAATTGACTAACCAAAAGTTACAAGATTTTCTCCTATATTTCCTTCTAAGAGTTTATGGCATTATATTTTGTCTTTATGGCTATTTTCCATTTTAAGTTAATTATTATTTATGACATGACATATAGATCAAAGTTTATATTTTTGACTATGAATAGCCAGTTGTTCCAGCATCATTTGTTGACAAAAGCCCAAACTTTTTCTATTAAATTATCTTTGTTTCCTTGTTAAAAATCAATTGATCACATTTGTGGGTCTATTTCTATATTTTCCATTCTATTATGTTGGTCTATACACTGTTTTGATTACTATAGTTTTATAGTATAATTTAATATTTGATAGTATGAGTTCTCCAGTTTTCTTCCTTTAAAAATTTTGTCTGTTCTTGGTACATTTTTGTATAGTTTTTAGAATTCATTTTTCTGTGTCTGTGAAGAATCTGGATGGCATTTTGGTTGTGAATGCGTTAATTCTATGAATCAATTTGGGAACAATTGACATCTTAATTACATAGAGTCTTCCAATCCATGGACAGACTTTGAATTGACATCTTTACTATATAAAGTTTTAAAATCCATGGACAGGATTTATCTCTACATTTATTTAGGTTTTCTTTGTTTTACTTAAGAATTTTATAGTTTTTGAATCTTAGTATACAGACTATGCACACATTTTCTTAAATTTATACATAAGTATTTTATTGAGAAAGTATCATAAATAATACAAGCCGGGCTCGGCGGCTCAGCCTGTAGTCCCGCACTTTGGGAGGCTGAGGTGAGTGGATTGCCTGAGCCCTCGGGTTTGAGACCCACCTGGGCAACTTGGCAAGACCTCATCTCTACAATAAATCAAAAATTAGCTGGGTGTGGTAGTGCACGCCTATAGTTCCAGCTACTTGGAAAGCTGAGGTGGAAGCATCGCCAGAGCCCAGCAGGTCGAGGCTGCGGTGGCCGGGAGCGTGCCACTGCACTCCAGTCTGGGCGACAGAGTGAGACTCCAACTCAAAAAAATAAAAATAAGTAAATAAATAATACCTATAAAATTATTGGTTTCTTTTGTTCATTCCTAGTGAATAGAAATACAGTGGATATTTGTATGTTGACATTGTATCTGCTGAACTTACTTGTAGCTCTAAAAGTTTTTGTGTAGATTCCATGGGATTTTGTATGTAGACAATCATGTTGTCTGCAAATAGAGGTAGCTGATTTCTTCTTTCTTAATTTGAATACATTTTTCTTGTCCTACATCACTTTCTAGAATTTTTAGTATGATATTGAATAGGACTAGTGAAAGTGACATCCTTGCCTAGTTTCTGATCTTGGCGGGGGGTGGCGTGAGTCTATTATAATTTTAGCTGTAGGTTTTTATAAGAATCCTCTGTGCTTGAGGAAATTTATATTTCTAGTTTGCTGAGAGTTTTTATTCTAATGTATATTGAATATTTAAAAATGCATTTTCTGTATCTACTGATATGATCATGTGGTTTTTCTTGTTTAGTCTGATTTTTGAAGGATGTGAACCAGCCTTGCATTTATGGGAAAAACCTAAAATTAGTGGTGACATTTAAAAAAATGTATTGTTGAATTGGATTTGCTAATATTTTGTTGAGGATGTTTGTGTCTATTTTCTTTTTGTTGTTGTTGTTGTTTTGCTTTTTGTTTTTGAGTTGGAGTCTCACTCTGTCGCCCAGACTGGAGTGCAGTGGCCGCTCCCGGCCACCGCAGCCTCGACCTGCTGGGCTCCGGCGATCCTTCCGCCTCAGCCTTCCAACTAGCTGCAACTACAGGCATGAGCTACCACGCCTGGCTAATTTTTTGATTTATTGTCGAGATGAGGTCTCACCTGCCCAGGCAGGTCT
>CAUYQG010185365.1:0-13810 GCA_963574415.1 Tarsius wallacei
TAAATAAAAAAATTAGCCGAGTGTGGTAGCGCGCGCCTGTAATTCCAGCTACTCGGAAGGCTGAGGCGGAAGGATCGCCAGAGCCCAGCAGGTCGAGGCTGCGGTGGCCGGGAGCGGCCACTGCACTCCAGTCTGGGCAACAGTGAGACTCCAACTCAAAAAAAAAAAAAAAAAAAAAAAAGATTTCCTTATTTGTTCTTACAGTGACTTTAAAAAAGGAGATAAACAGCAAAGTTTATTATCTAGGTTTAACAAAAGAATGAAGCACAGAGGAGGGAAAAGAGGTATATAAAGTGATGCAATCAAGGAGTAAGAAAGTGAAACCAAGAAACCAAAATAAAGCTCTCTCTGTATCTGAAGAGTTCTCAGCTATATCCTTAACCCACATTAAGATTGCCTTTAGAACACAGAAACCAAATCACTTCAATACTAAAAGTTTCAATCATCTTCACCGAAAGAAAGAGAACTAATCATATCCTTCCATGTCTTACAGTATAGAAGTCTCTTAAAAAATACATAACTGAAATAAGAGAAATATTATTAAGCAAAAAAGCAGCTTACCTTAGGGTGCACCATGATGATTTTAAGTAAAAAATGCTTTATAACTAGACAATCTGTCATCAGAGTTCTGGAATTTTCATCAGCCTGTGACAACACAACAAAAACACTCACACAAATGCAAAAACAAACAAACTAAATTATGGTATTTCTTCCTATAAAATAACTATGCCTCAGAAAGCTTTTTGGACATGTGAGGGGAAACATCTTTGGGAATGGGAACTGTACACAAAAGGGAATCTAAATAGCGATCACTTTTTTCTTTTCTTTTTTTTTTTTTGTCAGAATCTCACTCTGTTGCCCAGGTTGGAGTGCAGTGGCATGCTCATGGCCACCATAGCCTTGACCTGGTAGGCTCAAGCGATCCTTTCATTTCAACCTTCCAAGTACCTGGAACTACAGGCATGCACCACCATACCCAGCTAATTTTTTTGATTTATTGTAGAGATGAGGTCTCACCAAGTTGCCCAGGTTGGTCTCAAACCCCTGGGCTCAGGCAGTCCTCTCACCTCTACCTCCCAAAGTGCTGAGATTACAGGTTTGAGCCACTGCACCCAGTTTATAGCCATCACTTCTTGGATTAGAGTACCTATTACAATGACCTTGACACATGAACAAAGATCAGAGTAAAACCTGCAATGTCAAAACCACCTTTTGGGCAAATTTAAAAGTAATTCAGACTTCTATACTGTAAGAGTTGAGAAGTATAATTCTACCATCCTAATGTGCTTTGGAACAATCGTATTAATAATCTGAGTAGAGCCGGGCACAGTGGCTCACACCTGTAATCCCAGCACTTTGGGAGGCAGAGGCGAAAGGACTGCCTGAGCCCAGGGGTTCAAGACCAGCCTGGGCAATTTGGCAAGACCTCGTCTCTACAATAGAAAAAGAAATTAGCCAGGCATGGTGGCATGCACCTATAGTTCCAGCTACTTGGAAGGATTGCCTGAGCCAAGCAAGTCAAGGCTGAGGTGGCCGTGTGCGTGCCACTGCCCTCCAGCCTGGGCAACAGAGTGAGACACTGACTCGAAAAAAAAAAAAAAGACAACAACAAAAAATAATCTGAGTAGAGTCAAAAAAGCAGACACTAAAAGAAACCTATTTTTGACATCAATCCATTCATCTAAATATTTATTTATAAGGAAAAAGTTAGAAGATTTGTGTTCTAGTACTGGCTCTGTAAAAAAATTACATAGGCAATCATGAAAAAAATTCAGTTCACTGCTCTTGAAATCAAGGATAAAACCTATCCTTTCTACCTCATGGAATTATTTTAAGGATCCTTATATGTGAAAGTATATATGGCAACAATAATACATACCACCTACTGAGTGCCTACTATGTGACAATCATTGTGCAAGTGCTATGTATACACTACCTCATAAAAATTCTATAAGGTAGATATTACTATTACTTCTTTGTAGATTTCTTTTTTTTTTTTTTTTTTTGAGTTAGAGTCTTACTTCAGCACCCAGACAGGAGTGCAGTGGCATGCTCCCAGCCACTGCAGCCTCGACCTGCTGGGCTCCGGAGATCCTTCCACCTCAGCCTTCCAAGTAGCTGGAACTACAGGCGCGCGCTACCACACCTGGCTAATGTAGATTTCTTTTTAAGGCTCAGAGAAATTAAGCTACCTGCCTAAGTTTACTAAGCCGTTCAGTGGTACAGCCAGAATTTGACCCCAAGTCTTTCTTTTTTTTTTCTTTTAGTAACCCTAAGTCTTTCTAATACCAACTGCCCATGCTCTTTCCAATGTACTGTGATACCTCTCTACAAATAAAAGATTTGACAATTAATGAGGGCTTTCTCTATTCCAGAAATGGCACTAAAGAATCTTATTTATATTACCTCATTTAACTTTCACAAAACCCTACTAGGTACATATAACCCATATTTTATAAATTAAGAAAAAAATTAGTTTCAAGAAGTTTAAGCAGCTTGCCCAAAGTTAGCCAAGTCAATCTGGCTTTGTCTTTGACAGTGACCATTTTCCCATATTGACTCACTATATATAATATAGTATCTCTAAAATCAAAGTTAGAAACAGTCTCCTAGAAAATGGAGAAACTTGGAAAATGAAAGAAGAAAGACATTCAGAAATCAGTAGGTTCGTATTGCTGGCTCAGAGAATAGAGAGTCATGTACTAGGTATATGATAAAGAAAAACAAAATGGATCCAGACCTCAAAATCTCACAATACAATAAAGAAGAAACATGCAAATATCTAACAAAGAATAAACTATTATAATATTTTGTATAAGTACACTGAAAAAGAGGTCAAAAACTGTGGCAATAGGTTATTAGAAAATAAATTTGAAAAAAATTAGAATAATGGACAAGGGATTATTAGAAAATTCTGGAAACAAGCCTAGGATTATTCATACATGTAAATAGTGGTAATTAAATAGTAAGTGGAGTATGTATACATATCATAGTCATATCCTCCATTAAAAATTTTTTAGTACAAAATGTTTAAACAGTAGAAAAACAGTAGTCTCTTAGAAAAAAGCATTTTCTAAACTCCCAAAACAACTCCTTGGAACAGTTTCAATTCTCTGTAACCTTGGTGATTATAGAATGTATCATAGGACTAATTATATCTAACAGTAAGACAACCAAATAAGTGAAAGTTCCTTGAGCAGCTACTGGAGAGGGGCTACAATTAATTACAATGACAGCTACCATTTACTGAACACTTGCTACATGTCAGGCAGTTTTGATGGAAGTAGGAAACACCCTCATTTTATAAAAAAGAATGAGACTCAATAATCTAATTAATTTGGCCAAGGTTATACACAATTAGTTAAGTGGCAGCACTGAGTTTCAAACCTAGATCTAACTTAATACAAAGTCCACATTCTACTATACAGTCTGCCTCTCCAAGAATATTAATTTACTGTGCATATAGCTATTTGAATGGGGTAATATACAATCTGGCATTTTTTATGGAGCTTGACAGACTTACATATGATTACTCAATATATGCATTTATCACTCATAAAATACTAAAGCAGGGGGGAGAGGGAGAGGAAGGGGGAAGGGAGAGATACTACAGAGCCCTTTAAGTTGCACGTTTGGCTGTTAGAGACACAGTGCCCAGCCTGATAAACCTACAGAAGCAGTGAACTTAGTGTAATGTTATGAAAAAAATAGATGCTGCTAGCCCTGGACAGCAGAAACCACTATAGAATCAAATGGTTTTAGCCTTCACCTTTAAATATAAGTCTGATTATATGATAAACTACAGAAGTATGTTTTCAAACATGAACTTATGTGGTCATGAACCCTATATCACTTTCCAGAAGAAAGTCTCGATCTCTCTCCCCATCCTACCTTAGATAGACATACAGAGGAGCATACAGATATGTTTGTGCATATGTATGTGTTTGTATGTATATATGTATACCTCTATCCATTTTATCATTTAGTACTACAAAAATAAATGTAAAACTGTATAAAGCTGCCAAGAAGGTCTTTAAAAAAGATTGCTTTTGAAGGGACATGTTACCCAGCATAATGAACCCCAAGATACAGGATTTACTCTGTTTATATACAAAACTCAACATCAGCCAGGCACAGTGGCTCAAGCCTGTAATCCCAGCACTTTGGGAAGCCGAGGTGACAGGATTGCCTGAGCTCAGGGGTTCGAGACCGGCCTGGGCAACTTGGTGAGACCTCGTCTTGGCAATAAGTCAAAAAACAAGCCAGGCGTGGTAGTGCATGCATGTAGTTCCAGCTACTTGGAAGGCTGAGGTGGAAGGATCACCTGAGCCCAGCAGGTCGAGGCTGCAGTGGTCGTGTGTGTGCCACTGCACTCCAACCTGGGTGACAGAGTGAGACTGACTCAAAAACAAAAACAAAACTCAACATCTCTCCTAGATGGGGCTTTCCTCAGTCTTCCCTGGGATTAATTTCCTCACATATCCAAATCAATGGATCATTTATTATATAGTTTTTTCATGTATGTCTCCATTAAATGGTCTCTGCAATGAACCTTGTCACTCAACTATTTTCCTCAACTGAGGCATACATAACGAAATCTTTTGCAATCTCCCCTTTTTCTTTTTTCACTCTCTTCATTAAATATCTTAAATAGATGCACAGTACTAGAAACAATGAAATGTAATGGAAGAAATACTTTGAGGAAGTCCATGTTCCCTTGAGGCTAATGCCGTATGGCTATATTTCTCTTTTATTTCTCACCTCCATAGCCAACTGACTCCTGGTCACTAGGCTCACAGTTTTTTTCTGTACTCCAAGTGCTGCCATCATCTTGGCTGATGACCACATCCAAGTAGACAGCCGATCTAAGCAACAACTTAGTCTCACAGTTCCTTGGCCTCTTCAAACAATGACCTTGGCCTCCACTCATTCCCAGCCACCTATTTTCATGGCCATAGCCCAGAACTGTTCCATTCTAGAAACCTTAAATTGAAATGTCCCACTTTGTTGTGAAAAGATATACACATCAAGGTGTTAATAGTAGCTGCCAGCTGGGTGCGGTGGCTCAAGCCTGTAATCCCAGCACTTTGGGAGGCTGAGGTGAGGGGATTGCCTGAGTCCATGGGTTCGAGAATAGCCTGGGCAACTTGGCGAGACCTCATCTCCACGATAAATCAAAAAATTAGCTGGGTGTGGTAGCTCACGCCTATAGTTCCAGCTACTTGGAAGGCTGAGGCAGAAGGATCGCCTGAGCGCAGCAGGTCAATGCTGCAGTGGCCGTAAGCATGCCACTGCACTCCAGCCTGAGCGACAGAGTGAAACTCCAACTAAAAAAAAAAAAATAGTGGTTGCCTTGATAGGCCAAATTACATGTGTTCTAAATGTTAGCTTTGGTTTTTGTGAGGGAAATTTCTTTTGCATTAAGAAAAAGAGAAACAGCCGGGCTCGGTGGCTCAGCCTGTAATCCTGCGCCTTTGGGAGGCTGAGGTGAGTGGATTGCCTGAGCCCGCGGGTTCGAGACCCACCTGGGCAACTTGGCGAGACCTCATCTCTACAATAAATAAAAAAATTAGCCAGGTGTGGTAGCGCGCGCCTGTAATTCCAGCTACTTGGAAGGCTGAGGCGGAAGGATTGCCAGAGCCCAGCAGGTCGAGGCTGCGGTGGCCGGGAGCGGCCACTGCACTCCAGTCTGGGCAACAGTGAGACTCCCACTCAAAAAAAAAAAAGAAAAAGAGAAACTTTATCACCTTGCTAACAACTGCCTATTCTTTCAAGTATCCATTTCCCCCACACCCAGTAAATTCCTTTTTCAGTCTCATCAAGACCTCTAAACCCTGACCTCTTCCTGTTGGATTAGGTGCTGTTCTTCCACGCAACTATAGCTTGCATTCAGTGCTTACCTCTATCATAATTATCTCACTGTGTTGTTGAAATGATTTCTTTTCCTTTATATTCCAAGTTCTTTGGAATCAAGCAACATTTTTTGAGACTCTGTACCTACAGTACCTAACTCAGTGAGACTGACTTAAACACAAGTTTCTGAATGATTGAATAAAGAAATAGCATTGATCTACGGTAGTCAGACTTTGGTTCAAATTTTAGTTCTGCCACTTAAATTCCGTATGACACTGGGAAAGTCAGTCAAGTTCTGTGAATCTGTTTTCTTATATGTAAAATGGGATAATAATCCTTGTCCTATCCACTTTATAGAGTTGTCAGGATGCTTAAATATTATATAATAAATGTTAGGTATATGAATTATTGCTTGTTCAAACTGACTAAAACACTAAATCTCATCTCCTTGAGTTGCTCTTCTTGGTTCACTGAAATCACCCTTTTATTGCTACCTAACATTAATAGTTTCAAAGCTGACTAACCCTTAATTGCTCCTGATCATTTACCCTTTGATTCTCCTAAAGAAGATAAGGCACAGCCAGGGATATCTGTTGTCCCGATACTGAACCCATTCCTTTCAGAATGAGCAAATACTTATTCAAACATGGAGAAAGGCTTCCCAAGTGCTTCCTGGGATAATGTTTAAAGCACTCTAATTTGTTATGTCTCCACCAACTCCAAGGAAGGAAAGATAAGGGATCAGAGAATTACTAAAAGGGAATGGAAGCTGGGTGTGGTGGTCCACACCTGTAATCCCAGCACTTTGGGAGGCTAAGGTGGGCAGATTGCTTGAGCCCAGGAGTTCGAGACCAGCCTTGGCAATATAGCAAAACCTCATCTTTACAAAAAATCAAAAAAATTAACTGGGCATGGTGGTGTACGCATGTAGTCCCAAATACTCAGGATGCTGAGGTGGAAAGATTACCTAAGCCCAGGTCGCTGCCATGAGCAGTGATCATTATGATCATGCCACTGCACCCCACCCTGGGCTACAGAGTAAGACTCTGACTCATGCCTGTAATCCCAGCACTTTGGGAGGCCGAGGTGAGGGGACTGCCTGAGTCCACGGGTTCGAGAATAGCCTGGTCAACTTGGCGAGACCTCATCTCCACGATAAATCAAAAAATTAGCTGGGTGTGGTAGCTCACGCCTGTCGTTCCAACTACTTGGAAGGCCGAGGCAGAAGGATCGCCTGAGCGCAGCAGGTCCACGCTGGGGTGGCTGTGAGCGTGCCACTGCACTCCAGCCTGAGTGGATGGGAATGGAGAGTGAACTGTCACTCTTATAAACCTGGACTACAAACACATCAATAAAAAGATCTCTAGCCAGGCTCGGTGGCTCAGTCTGTAATCCCACGCTTTGGGAGGCTGAGGTGAGTGGATTGCCTGAGCCCGCGGGTTCGAGACCTGCCTGGGCAACTTTGTGAGACCTCATCTCTACAATAAATCAAAAAATTAGCCGGGCATGGTAGCGCGTGCCTGTAGTTCCAGTTACTTGGAAGGCTGAGGCGGAAGGATTGCCAGAGCCCAGCAGGTCGAGGCTGCGGTGGCCGGGAGTATGCCACTGCACTCCAGTCTGGGCAACAGAGTGAGACTCCAACTCAAAAAAAAAAAAAAAGATTTCTAAACCAATCAATAAAAATGTACCCAAATAAGTCCAACTCAAAAAAAAAAAGATTTCTAAACCAATCAATAAAAATGTACTCAAATAAGTCCGGCACTAGGAGTTGATCTTTATTTTATTTGTTAGGAGATCCAGAATCAAATAAAGACCTATTTCAGTGGTTCTGAAACTTATCTGCATAAGGAGTCACCTGGGATTTAAAAAATATTTCTAAGCCTAGGTCACACCTGTTACGTACAGAACTGTGTTCCTCAAAATTCATATGTTAAAGTCCTAACCTTCAATGTGACTGTATTTGGAGGTAGGGTTTCAAGGGGGTAATGAGGGTTAAGTTAGGTCATAAGAGTGGGGCCCTAATCTGATGGGACTGGTGTCCTTATAAAAAAGACACACACTGGAGCCAGGTGCTAGTAGTTGCACCTGTAGTCCCAGCTACTTGGGAGGCTGAGACAGGAAGATTGCTTGAGTCCAGGAGTTTGAGGCTGCAGTAAGCTGTAACTGTACCTGTGAATAGCCACTGTACTGCAGCCTGGGCCACATAGCAAGATCTTATCTCTTAAAAAGTTTTTTTTCAATAAAAATAAAAAGAGACATCAGAGATCTCTCTCTTCCCACGCATGTACATAGAAAAAGCCATGTAAAGACATAGCAACAAGGTGGTAGTCTGCAAGTCAGGAAGAGAAGGCTTACCAAAAACCAACTCTGACCTTGATCTTGGACTTCTAGCCTCCTGAACTGTGAGAAAATAAATCTCTGTTGTATATGCCATCTAGTCTATGGTGTTAGACCAGACCAATTAAATCACAGCCTCTTAGAGTAAGACACAGACGTCAGTATTTTAGAAGCCCTTGGATGATCTAATGTCTGCTCAGGTAAATTTGGGAACCAAAGTCTTCTTCATTTCAACTCTGAACTATGATGGACTTGGGCTTTTCTTTCCTGTCATCAGATTTATAGAAAAATAAGAATAAAATCAAAACCTGCCTCAAAAATCATCTGGAAGGATGTTACCCCTGATATGTCCTGAGAATAGCTGCCTTCCTCTGAAGTCCAAGTCAGCTTTGCAGAGAGTCCAGGCAGTATAGACTGTATTTCTGTGTGAAAAGAAATGGCAACAAAGTAGAACAAGCAGCTTGGATAAGTACCAGAATTTCTGGATTTGTTTATTAAACTGATGAGCCAAGAAAGCTTTTTTCTGATGAAAAGATTATCTGCAAAATTTAAAATATGACTGGGAATTGCTATGCATCAGCAAATTGCTTAAACACTTAAAATACCTTATGGGGTTGAGAAATTTAATCTCATCTTTTCCATTTTTCACATTTGCTAAATCAACTTTTTTTTTTCAGTTAATTTCCACAAGGTCATATCCAATGCCTGAAATTGTCAGAACTGATAGTTCAAACTGATATTCTTGTATTTTTAAATAAATTGATTCATTATTTAATGAACACAAATCCAGTAAGTAAACTAATTTAGAGCTGAAAGCTGAAAAGTTCAAGAATGATTTTTTCAGGCATGTACCTAATATAGTATGTTCTCTAATGAAGTAATCTTTAACAAAGGAAATAAACTCTTGCCATTTTAATTTGTGAATTAACCACTTAGTGAATTTATATGTGTTGACTCAGAACTATCTTTCTACAAAGTATCGGTGAGTCCTGGATCATACACAACAAAGAGAACATCAAAGTATGTACCATCCTTCTTCTCTATACCTTGGCACTCATAAACAAAAAAATAAAACCTTCCATTTTATAAAATGCCATTCCTTATTTCCCCTCTATATTAGTATAATAATGGAGAACTTAATAAGAATAAAGATAGGCATCTTTGTGTCTGTAAGATTTGCTTTGTAAATGAGGTTCAACTTTAAAACTGGATAATAATAAAATATATCCTAAAATAACAACATAAATTTCTCCATACTACATACCTAATAATGCTTTTGCCATCTCGCATGGATAGTCCCAAGATCAAGATCTAACTATCAGTCTTAAGGAATAATAATTTTCTTGCCATTACTTTGTTTTTCAAATCTAATTCAGTCACAAAGCCCTGAATAATATGGCAGCAAAGTTATGCTACACTGAAGTTTAATGAACTTGGCACTGAACCAGGATGCCTTGCGTCAATCTTCCATTTTATCACTGATCAACTTTCTGACCTAAGGCAACCAACCCCCTTTTTCTGTTATTCAATTACCTGCCTTCAAATAAGAAAAAAACTGTACCCGAATCCTACTTTTCTTTGAATTAGTAAGATAGTACAGAAGTGGGGTAAATGTGGATACATGAGAAAAAGTTTGTAAATAGCTTTGATTTCTTCAGAAATCTTAATAATTATTTAAAATAAATTAGGTAGCTATTTGAGGGGAAAAATCAATTTTAATTATCTCACTCCGTACACATACACACACAAATCCAGACAGACTAAATGTAAAAAGGTAAAACAATAGAATTAAATAAAAGCCTTGTATTTCAAAATAAATTAAGCATATGCTGAAATTGTATCTTCCCACTCAAACATATACAATGTTAGTACAAACAATTCTAAATCTTTAATAAGTACATAGTCATGGTGAGAAAAAAAGAAAAATCTTTATAGACCTAAAATGAAAAGATAGTCTTCTCCCCCCATCTTTGAAAAGAACAACAGGCCAGGCTCAGTGGCTCAGCCTGTAATCCCAGCACTTTGGGAGGCCGAGGCAAGTGGATTGCCTGAGCCCGCGGATTCGAGACTTGCCCGGGCAACTTGGTGAGACCTCATCTCTACAATAAATCAAAAATTAGCTGGGTGTGGTAGCGCGCGCCTGTAGTTCTGGCTACTTGGAAGGCTGAGGCAGAAGGATGGCCGGAGCGCAGCAAGTCCAGGCTGCGGTGGCCAGGAGTATGCCACTGCACTCCAGTCTGGACGACAGAATGAGACTCCAACTCAAAAATTAAAATAAAAAAGAAAAGAACAACAATAACAAAAAAGAAAGCGAGAGAGAGAATCCGCAATGGTAAACAAAGACTAACGATGTATGCTATTTGGGCCTAGACTTGGGGGAAAAAAACCATGAAACTAATATTATAACACTCACAGGTTCAAGGACAAGAGCCACATAGACCACACATAAGAGGTCTAAGCAAGGGACCAAAACAAGAACAAAGACTAGAGATGTACCACCTGTCTACCTGAATATTGGTTACAGGCAAGGAATTCTGGTAGCAGCTTCACTGACATGTGATAAGACTATTAGAGCCATTTCATATAAGTGGTGACAGGACTCAGAACTATGTAACGTATGAAGATGCAGAAGCTTTGCATTTTACCATTCATGCAATGTTTAATCCAAGATATACACCATACAAAGCTGGGGCTCAGAACCCAGAGAGCCTCTTACTAGACAGCTGAGCTGTCAATACAAGATGTATTCAGGTTAAATAGATCATGGACAATTAGCTCTTAGGTAAAAATTGCCAAACAATGAAGATCAACACCGTGAAAACTATGACATATATCAACCAACAGCACTTACACCTGAGGAAAAGAGTTAATAGAACAATCTTAGAAAGAACTAAAAATAAGCATGTATATTTTATACCCTCAAAAAGAAAAAGAAGGCATAAAATAAGAATACAATGTCATAAATTAAATAGGAAGTAATGGAGAAACCCTATTAGAAATATTTGAAATTAAAGATAAGTGTTTGAAATTAAAACTCTGAAAGGCTGAAGCGGAAGGATCGCCTGAGCTCAGCAGGTCGAGGCTGTGGGGCCCATGAGCGTGCCATTGCATTCCAACCTGGCCGACAGAGTGAGACTTTGACTCAAAAAAAAAAAAAAAAGAAATTAAAACTCTATGAATGGTTTGATTGTACACAGTAAAAGAGCAAATTTAAAAGAAAAGTTAGTACGTGAATGTTCATAGCAGCATTATTCATAATAGGTAAAAGTGGAAACTACCCAAATGTCCATCAAATGATGAATGACATAACAAAATGTGGACTATTATTCAGCCACAAAAATAAATGAAGTACTGTTACATGCTACAACATGGATAAACCTTGAAAGCATCATGCTTAAAGAAGCCAGTCACAAAATGCCTCATATTGTATAATTCCATTTATATGAGATGTCCAAAATAAGCAAATCTATGGAGACAGAATGTAGATTAGTGTTTGCCAAGGCATAGTGGGTGAAGGTAAACAGAGTGACTACTAATTAGTACAGAATTTCTTTTTTGGATGATAAAAATATACTGAGATTAGATAGTGATGGTAGTTATACAACCTTGAAAATATACTGAAAACCAATGAATTGAACACTTTAAAATGATTGTGTTTATAGTATATGAATTTTATATCAATTAAAAGAAAAAAAAGCAAATGGCATTAAAAAAATAGATCCAGGAGAAATGATGACTGAGAATTATCATTAAACAAAGACAAAGTTGGGCTCAGTGGCTCAGCCTGTAATCCCGCGCCTTTGGGAGGCTGAGGTGAGTGGATTGCCTGAGCCCGCGGGTTTGAGACCCACCTGGGCAACTTGGCGAGACCTCATCTCTACAATAAATAAAATTTTTAAAAAATAGCCGGGCGTGGTAGCACCCACCTGTAATTCCGGCTACTCGGAAGGCTGAGGCGGAAGGATCACCGGAGCCCAGCAGGTCGAGGCTGCGGTGGCCGGGAGCGGCCACTGCACTCCAGCCTGGGCGACAGAGTGAGACTCCAACTCAAAAAAAACCCCAAAAAACAAAGACAGATATAGGTACTATTTGAACCAAGAGTCAAGCTGGATAAATTTCTTAAAAACAAAAGAAAAAACTAAAAATATCAAACAGTTAAACACATCACAATGAAACCCAGAATAACAAAGATAATTAGAAAAATCCTAAAAGCTACCAAAAGAATTCAAATTAGCCAAACAGATGAGCAAACAAACAAAAAAATCTCATCAGCAATGCTAAATGCCAGAAGATGATCTAGTACTATCTTCAAAGATCTGAAGAAAAGTAACCTTGAATCTGGACTTTTAAGAGAGCCAAACTACTATTAAAAAATGAGAGACTTAAAATGTTTAGCAACCGGGTAACCCCTTCGGGTCCCCTCCCACTGTAGGAGCTTTTCTGTCCTCTCAATAAATCCTGCTTTCTGAAAAAAAAAAAAAAAGGTTTAGCATCCACAAGCCCCTACTGAAAGAACCACTAAACAAACCACTATGACATGAGCTATAATTAATATTTAAACATTGTGAGTTTGTTTGCTTGTTTTGCTGAGATAGTGAGGGGATAAGGAGAAAGAATGCAAGGTCATCATCAATATCAACTTCTTCACAGAGAGCTTCAATTGTTAAAGTTCAAATAGATTTTAAAAATTAAATCACATGACATTATGAACACACAGAAAACCAGGTACTGGGCTGCTTCTTCCAGTAATAACTGGCAGCTAATAAGCCCTCCCACCAAAAATTACTATAAAACTGGAAAAAAAACATGAGACAACTGTTTTTAGATATTAGACAGTAAACAGCACAAGATCATGGTTCTTGAGAGAAGAGAAACCCATGAAGTGGGTCCTGTGATTGCTCCGGCTAACTGCCTAGAGAAATTTTTCTGTCCACAGAGCAGGGACTTGGAACCCAAGCAGAGTACAGTGGTCCCACTAAGCACAGGAGGCAGGGAATAGAGTTTGGGATTGTGAAAGTACCTGGAATATGCAGGGCAGGGTCACAGATAGGAGAAGCTGCATAGACAGGGACACTGAAGTGTGTAGGGAGGACCTCATGAGTCCTTGACCCAGAACTGGGCTACACATGCACAGGGTAAGACTATATAAGATATCCCGAAAAGCAGTGTTAGGGAGTTGAGAATGGTACAAGATAGTAGCTGTCAAGCATTGCTGGGAAATGTTGGTCTTCATGCCAAGCCAGAATTGGGAGACTTTGGTGTGTGTCAGTCAGGCTCGGTGGCTCGGTCTGTAATCCCAGCACTTTTGGGAAGCCGAGGCGAGTGGATTGCCTGAGCCCTCAGGTTCGAGACCAGCCTGGACAACTTGGCAAGACCTCGTCTCTATGACAAATAAATAAAAAATTAGCTGGAGCCGGGTTCGGTGGCTCAGCCTGTAATCCTGCGCCTTTGGGAGGCTGAGGTGAATGGATTGCCTGAGCCCGCGGGTTCGAGACCCGCCTGGGCAAGCAAGACCTCATCTCTACAATAAATCAAAAAATTAGCTGGGCGTGGTAGCATGCGCCTGTAGTTCCAGCTACTTGGAAGGCTGAGGCGGAAGGATCGCCTGAGCCCAGCAGGT
>CAUYQG010185366.1:0-20296 GCA_963574415.1 Tarsius wallacei
CCTGCCCTTTGCAAATGCAGAGTGTCCGACAGCACACACAGCACTTGCACATGCCTGTTTCTCATTTAACCCTCGTGACCAGCCTGGGCAACATAGTGAGACCCTGTCTTTATTTAAAAAGAAAAGAAAGAAACCTTAAAAGTAAAAAAGGAAGTGGGAACCCTGAGACACCCCATGACCTTTGGCCTGTTAGAGTCAGACTCAGTTTCCTTATCTGTACAACAGGGAGAGAGATTTCTAAAGGAAGTCATATGGCCCAGATGAGATAATAGCTGGGAAGTGCTAGAAAATGTAGGGGCGGTGGCTCATCCTCACCTGAGGAGTCTGGCTGTTACACAGCATAACCTCCTCAAGCTTGTTGGCCACCTCCATTGTTGTGACCCACTTTTGCAATGGAGTCTTAGCCAGGTGGCCCAGGTCCCCACATCCCAGGTTCTGCCTTCCTGAGTGCCCAGGTCTTTCAGGCATCAAGGCAGCAGGGGAACGGGGTGGGAGCAGAATCTCTACTCTGAGGCAACGCTTCTGGGGGCTCACTGTGTTCCTCAGTCTCACCCCACCTTACTGCACCCCCAGCCAGACCATCATGATCGCCTGCGTGAGCCCCTCGGACCGAGACTTCATGGAGACCCTCAACACACTCAAATATGCCAATCGGGCCCGCAACATCAAGAACAAGGTGGTGGTGAACCAAGACAAGACCAGCCAGCAGATCAGTGCGCTGCGGGCTGAGATTGCGCGCCTGCAGATGGAGTTGATGGAGTACAAGGCGGTGAGAGCATGCTCACGGGCAGGCGCTGACCGGTGCCCTGGGCATACTGTGCCCTGCGGTCTCGCCCTGACCTCCTCAGCACCACTTCTACCTCCTCATCACTCCTCACACACCTCCTGAGCATCAGCTGTGTGCCAGGCAGCAGACTGGGGCTTCCCCCGGTGAAGCAAGCATAGTCTGAGTCCACAGGTTTTAGAATACTAGTCTGAGAAAGAGCACCTCGGCTTTTGGAGCATGCACAGGGCAGGCACTCTCAGGGTGTTTTTGTGTGTGCTGAATGTGCTGTGTTGGAACAGGCGAGACTGCTGGACTGTGATACAGAATAGTTGATAATGGCCAGCCTGGGCAACCTAATGAGATCCCATCTTTACAAAGAAAAAAACTGAATAAAAAAATTAGCTGGGCATGGTGGTGTGTACCTGTAATCCCCACGCTTGGGGGAGCTGAGACAGGAGGATTGCTTGAGCGTAGGAGTTCAAGGCTGCAGTGAGCTATGATCCCACCACTGCACTCCATACTCCAGCCTGGGAAACAGAGGAAGACCTTATCTAAAAAAAAGTTGATAATGGGGCCACAGGAGTAATCCATTGTGCTGCAGGGGGACAGAGGAAAGAGTTGGCCCTACTCACTCAGGTAGTCAGAGAGAGCTTCATGGAGGAAGGGACTTTTATGTGAATTTTGAAGAAAAAATGAGGTGTCAGCAAAAGGAGATAGGGCAGTCATTCTAGGTAGAGAACAAGCCAAGTACAAAGGAATAGAAGTGGGGGGGAAATGAGTTTTTTGGGGAATCTAATTCCATGTTACTAAGGCAAAAGTCACAAACTGTTTCAAATAATGCAGCTTGTCAACCTTTCTGAAAACCAGGGTGTTACAGCTTTTCTGGAAAACTATGAAGATCTAACAGCATATGGCACTAAGTTGGCATAGCAGCTTCCCTTTTTAGACTGAGTCTGGACTCTGTTAGCTCCAGTCTCTACCACTCCCTATTGTCTTATACCCAGACTGACTCATTTATGCCAGCTGCCTGGCCAGGGAGGGTTTCAACCCTTAAACTAACATTTATGGAGACATGACAGTGGGCAGTAGGGTAGATGGAAAAAGTTTGTGGGAGTCTTTGAGTGGCTGGTTACGAATTTGGATTTTTGCTGTTGTTGTTGACAAGGGGCCTTCTATAAGGCATTTGAGCATTGTCACGGGGAAACTGGGCAAGAGATGCCAGCACGTGCTGCCACATCCAGGGGCAAGGACAGGGCGCTGGCAGAGGGAGGTGCATCGTTACCCCTTTCCCCTGCCGGCCAGCCCTGGCACCTGAATGCTCTCACATGCCCTGCTCCCAGGGCAAACGGGTGATTGGAGAGGACGGTGCCGAGGGCTACAGTGACCTGTTCCGGGAGAATGCCATGCTGCAGAAGGAGAATGGGGCACTGCGCCTGCGGGTGAAGGCCATGCAAGAGGCCATTGACGCCATCAACAACCGTGTCACCCAACTCATGAGCCAAGAGGCCAACCTACTGCTGGCCAAGGCTGGTGAGTCGGGGTGCGCCAGGCTAGCTCAGAGCACCCATGGACTGGGACCTGCTCCCCCGACACCCACCCCAGGGCATGGGGCTAAACCACCAGTCTGTTCACAGATCAACTCGTGTGCATTCTTTTCCAGTGGAAACATTTTGGGTGACACAAGTAACATGTAAACACATCCTTCTTATGAAATGTACAAACAGTATCTCCGTATAAAAAGTGAAAGGTTAAAATCCCTTTCCGCGAACTCTCCACCCCAAGCCCTCTCCACTTCCCAGAAGGGACCTTCATGACAGCTTGGTACATTTTTTTCCAAACTTTCTCAGAACATTTGTTTCAAGTATTACTGTGTATTTATATACATTCTTATATGTCTGTGAGGATATATACTGCTTTTTCCATGACTTCCTTTTTTCATTTAGCATATGTTATGTAGAAATTGTTCCATATTAAAACCGACTCTTAAGCTGGGTGTGGTGGCTCATGCCTATAATTCCAACACTCTGTGAGCCTAAGGCGGGAGGATCGCCTGAGCCCAGGAGTTGCTCGGCCTGGGCAACATTGTGAGACCTTATCTCTACAAAAAATCAAAAAATAATTTTAAAAAACCATAACATACACAAAATTACCCATACACACATACCCGATAAAAACCTACTTTTAAACTTCTGCATGGTGTTGTGTATGTGACAATGAAGAATAATTTATTATAACAGCTCTCTATGGATGGACATTTAGGTTGTTTCCAGTTTCTTGCTGTTACCAGCAGTGCTGTGTACGCTGAGAACATGTACAAGTATTTCTTTGATATTCATTCCTTCTTGGAAAAGGCCCATGGGAGCTAGCCTGTTGGAGAGACAGATGCAGGACTGGCAGCCTCAGAGCTAAAGGCCCTTGCTGTCATTTCTCTTCTTATCACACCCTCCTTCTGGCCTCCCCTTGCAGGTGATGGCAACGAGGCCATTGGCGCTCTGATCCAGAACTACATCCGGGAGATTGAGGAGCTGCGGTAAGTAATCCCCAGCCGGTGCAGGCAGGTTGCGGGGTCTGGGCCGGGCAGGGCCCAGGGCGATGCCGCCTCACCTGGCCCCGCCCACTCGTTTTGCCCACACAGGACGAAGCTTCTGGAGAGTGAGGCCATGAACGAGTCTCTCCGCCGCAGTCTCTCCCGGGCCTCAGCTCGGAGCCCCTACGCCCTGGGTGCTTCTTCGGCTTCCCCTGCCTTCACTGGCAGCCCAGCCAGCTCCATGGAGGATGCCTCTGAGGTGATCCGCAGGGCCAAGCAGGACCTGGAGCGGCTCAAAAAGAAGGAGGTCAGGCAGCGCAGGAAGAGGTGAGTGGAGTGCTCACCCTTAGAGGCCCCCCGGTAGACCTGCCCACCTGTGTTCAGGAAGCTGCACCCAAGGGAGCACATGGAGCAAATGTGCTCAGCCTTTTGGGCAGAGAGCCCTCACCCCACCTTCCCCAAAGCTATGCTTTCCCCCAAGGAGAGGAAGTATAGAGAGTGACCAAGGTTTGTTCTGAGTGCTGCGCTAGAGAAGAGTAGTGAGATTCTCTGCAGAGCAGGAACCCAGCCCTATTCCCATGTCCTTTGGCCCATGCCCCATGCCCCTGCCACAGGCCCAAGGCAGGGTTAGCCTCCCCCTCATCTGGCCTCTCCTTTATTCCATGAGCAGCCCTGAGAAGGAAGCCTTCAAAAAGAGGGCAAAACTCCAGCAGGAAAACAGCGAGGAGACGGATGAGAATGAGGCTGAGGAGGTGAGGACCACGTGCCCCGTCCTCGCCGCAATCATGGGCCTGTGTCCCTGCTGGGGTTGTGCCAATCAACATCTTTGCACAGGGTGAGGGAGGTGGTGGTGCCTACAGTCTGCATCCAGCTGATGCTTGCGCTTCCTAATATTGCTGACTGGTTGCCATGGTGATCTCCATTCCCCAGGCTCCCATGTCATCCCCAGGGGATGATGGGGCAGAGGGAAGCTCTCCCAGAGGGGCTCCATCTGGGCTGTTGGGGAGCTGGTACTCTTTCCGGAGTGAGGGTGGGCAGAAGGGCCTCCCCTGGGGCCTGCCCCAATCCCTGCCCTCCTCACACACCTGGGGCATTGTGCTTCTGGGCTCCCTTCTCCTGAGGCCAGGCCCACCCCAATGGTGCTTGGTACCCAGGAGGAGGAAGAGCGAGATGAGAGTGGCTGTGAGGAGGAGGAAGGACGTGAGGACGAAGATGAGGACTCAGGCAGCGAGGAGAGCCTGGTGGACTCCGATTCTGACCCCGAGGAGAAGGGTGCGTGGGTCTGGGCTGGGGGCCAGGGGCTGGCGGGGCTGAGATACCTGGCTGCCAATGCCCAGGGATGGGGTTGGGCCCTGCTTTAATCTCAGAGGTAGTGGTGTCCAGAGCCCAAAACTCCCAGATGTGAAATCAGTAGCCATAACAACAGCAGCAGCAGTGATGATGATGGTGTAAACACTGAATGCTCGCAGTATGCGTGCACTGGGCCTAGCTTAACCTTTCACATGGCTTGGTTCTTTCGCTCCTCACCACAACCCTACACATAGGCACTGTGAGTTTCCCTGTTAGTTACCACTGAAGAACAAGCTCAGAGAGACTTAGGGACCTTCCTCAGTTTGGCCCATGGAGAGCAGGGCATCAGTCTAGGTCTAGCTCTGGTGCGGAAGCCCTCTCCTCTAAATAGGGACTCCTGCCCCCTCAGCTCCGCCCACTGCCAGCTCCGGCCCACAGCCCTGCGGGGTGCTCTCAGTTTTCTCACCCTGCTCTATCCAAGCTGGGTCTTGTGTCATCTGCCACAGGTAGATGTTGGCTTGGGGCATGTCAGGACTGGGAAGGATGTCTGGATTCCCATCCCAGCTTCTGAGCCCAGTCATGCGTTACTGGGGCTGCTCTTTAAACATATTGCCCTCTCTGGTCACTGACTGGGCATGGCTGACCAAAGGAGGGCCCAGCCCCCAAGGACTGGCACATCTGCTCCCCGTCTCTCCCCTTGCCCTGGTGCTGGGCTGAATTTGGCTGTGCCCCCACAGAGGTGAACTTCCAGGCAGACTTGGCTGACCTGACATGTGAAATCGAGATCAAGCAGAAGCTGATCGATGAGCTGGAGAACAGCCAGCGGCGGCTGCAGACGCTCAAGCACCAGTACGAGGAGAAGCTGATTCTGCTGCAGAACAAGATCCGCGACACACAGCTGGAGCGTGACCGCGTGCTGCAGAACCTCAGTGAGGCCAGCACCTTGCCCCGCCCCCAACCCACCCAGACTCTGCCCATTCCCCACTTTCCCCTGAGCCTCTCCTCTGTAAAAGCACCTCCTGCAGCTGGCATCTTGAGGATTTGCCTGGCCTTCCAGGCAAGGGACTTCTGACCCTCTGATTGGGGGTCCTTTGACCCACAGTTAAAAGTTTCTATGTTGGGCTGGGCACAGTGGCTCAAGCCTGTAATCCCAGCACCTTAGGAGGCCGAGACAAGAAGATTGCCTGAGCCCACGGGTTTCAGACCATTCTGGGCAACTTGATGAGACCATGTCTCTACAATATATCACAAAATTAGCTGGACGTGGAAGACTGAGGCAGAAGGATTGCCTGAGCCCAGCAGGTCAACGCTGGGGTGGCTGTGAATGTGCCACTGCACTCCAGCCTGGGCGACAGAGTGAGACTCTGACTCAAAAAAAAAAAAAAAAGTTCCTATGTCTAACCCTAGTACCTGTGCTACCTTCTAAACTAACCTTTTTATTTCTTACTATCATCTCACATATTAGAATCCTGTACATACCTAGACACATGAATGTGCCACTGGGTCTTTTCTCCGACATTCATCTCCTTGGGGCTTTTCCTTTGTACCTGTTTGTAAGCTCTCTGTCACATTCTGTCTTCCTTACTTTGCCCTTACTCTGCCACTCATTCTGTGTTTCATTTATTCGTCTGTTCATTCCCTTACTCAGCAAACATGTTGAATACATCTTTCAGAGCAGACGTTGTCCTGGGTGCTAGAGATGTTAGAGTGAGCAGACTCCCTGCTTTCATGGAGTGTGCATCCGAGTGCAGGGAGACAGGCATAAAATAGCATGGCAGACAGTGATACATCTTATGGAGAAAATACAGCAGGGAGGGGGATAGGGGCCAAAGAGTGGTCCTGGAAGACTTTGCCAAGAAGTGACATTTGAGCAAAGATTTGAAGGAGATGAGACAGTGTTAGAATGGAACGAGCTAGGAGAAAGCATTCCAGGCAGAGGGAACAGAAGGTGGCAAGGCCCTGAGGCAGGCATGTGGTGAAATGACAAGAGGGCCAGAATGACTGGAGCACAGTGAATGGGGACAGGTCAGAGAAGAAATGTGGCGCTAGGTCATGCCAGTCATTGCAAGAACGCTGCCTTATACCCTGAGGGAGATGAGAGGGTGTGGTGTTTTGAGAAAGTTACATGTTGTAAAATTGAAAAGCATTTTTAAAAGATCACTGCAGCTGCTGTATGGGAGAATGAAAGCGGCAGCTGGAGACCACTTAGGAAACTGATATAAAGACCCCAGGAGAGATGACTTGGACAGGAGGCGGTGAGAAGTGGTTGGATGCTGGGCATATGATTGTGCGGGTTGAGCCAAGAGGCTTTGTTGATGGATAGGAGGCAGACGTGAGGGAGAGAGGAGCCAAGGGTGCCTCCAGGTGCGAGCTTCTGGAAGGATGGAGACGATACTTACTGTGAAGGGGGAGGGGTGGAAACAAGGAGTTGGTATTGTACCTGTTAATTTGAGATACCTGTTGACAGGGTGGAGAATCAGCTCATCCTCTGCTCCAGCCCATGTTCCTCTGTCTTCTCTTGCTAACTCTTCCCCTTCCCACTGGCTCCAGTTCTTTCATCCAACACTGAATCCTGGGTTAGAACTGAGCCAGCTTCGAGGGCTGCAGGACCTTCATGGGAAGCTGGGGACCAGGAGATCCCCAGCTCAGGGATTTTAAGAGGCAAAGACCCCCACTCATTCCAGTAGAATGTCAGAGCAGGAATGGGCCTTGGGCATCAGCTAGTCTGACCTCCTTGTTCAAATGATGCAACGGGCTTTGAAAGGGATGTGACTTGCCCAAGGTCATGCAGTGAGACTAGAACCCAGGCCTCCCGCCTCCACCGTCAATGAGCCCACATTGGGTGGGATCCTTGGGAACCTGGCACTGACAGCCGCCTCTTGCTGCCCTCAGGCACCATGGAATGCTACACGGAGGAAAAGGCCAACAAGATCAAGGCGGATTACGAGAAGAGGCTGCGGGAAATGAACCGAGACCTGCAGAAGTTGCAGGCCGCCCAGAAGGAGCATGCCCGGCTGCTCAAGAACCAGTCGCGCTATGAGAGGGAGCTGAAGAAGCTGCAGGCCGAGGTGGCCGAGATGAAGAAGGCCAAGGTGGGGGGGCCGAGGGTGGGAGGAGGGGGGCCTGAGGCAGCCCTGTGGCATCTCCCCTGACCATGCTCAAAATAGTCATTGCTGTCAAATGTGGATTCTCTGCGTTGCCTCTTTCAGCCCTGTACTGGCCTTGGACATTGCCCTCTTAGCCAAGTGCATTGTCCAGGGTAGAACAACCTGCCCCCAGTAGTAGGCTGGCAAGTAGGATGGGTGGGTGCATGGGGTCATGTGCAGGGCAAGGAGGATCTCAGGGGACCCCGCTCAGTGCTGCTCCCTGTGGTTGGAGGCCGCACCCCAATTGCCTCCCGTCTACACAAAGCATGTGAGGCCTCTCATTTGATGCACCCCTTGCCTTGAATATTAATAATTTCCATTGTTTGGATGCTTTCTGAGGCCAGGCTCCAGGCTAGTCATTTTACAGGTGATCATATTCAGTCCTTAGGAGAACCTCATGAAAGAAGTCCTGTCATTATTCCCATACTACACATGGGAAAGAGGCTCAAAGAAGTTCATTCTGGCTACCAAGAGGGAGCATCAAGATTTGAACTCAGTTCTCTGCCTCCCAAGCCAGTGTGTGTTCTGAGTGGCACCCTCTTCCACTTTGACACAGCTCAGAGTGCTCTAGTCTTTGGGGCCAGGCCTCTGCCCGTGGTTCTGGCTTCTGGGCGCGGGTCTTGTGTCTTTGGTTTCTGGTGTGTTCTGGCTCCTGCCTGGGGGTTCCCTCTCTGTCTTTCCATCTCCTAGACTGTCCTAGTCCTGCATTCCCGCTCTGACCCTCAGCCCCTGGTGTGCTCTAGTTCTCCACAGCCCTGCGCTTGGCCCTGGGACTGGACCCCCTAGCAAAGCCTGACACCGATGGCAGCCCCTGCAAACTGTGGAGGGTTGGCCTTGGGGACAGAGACACAGGGGAAGGGAGCTCCCCAGTGTGCTTGGGGCCAATGGGTCAGGGGTCTACGTTCTAGGAGCCATTTACCACGAACTCAGCTGGTACTAATCTATATGCAGAGAAAAGAGGCTCTCGATGCAGTGATGGCTGACATAGATTCTGAGAGGCAGTAAATGGACCGCTGTCACTGAGGCCTAACTACCTCCCCTGGGTAGGCTGTGTCCCACGCATGGCCCACAGGTTGAGGGGCCTCAGGAACCTGACCAGAGTGGAAAAGGCCCTGCCTTGCTGTGCTCAGACCTGCTGGGTCTGGGCTGCCCCCAAGGAGCCCCATTTTCACCATCTACTTCAGTGCGTCCACCCTGTGGGGTGTTGAGACAAGACTCAAGTATGCACAAATCACCTAGGGCCCCAGGCACCCACTGGTGGTGTAGAGGGAGGGACCCGTGGGCCTCTTGTTCCCAGAGTGGATCAGACCTACCATGGGCCTGCACATTCTGCAGCAGCTCCTGGAATGGTTCTAGGGTACGCATGTGTGTGTCCCCACTCTGTTTCCCTGGAGGTTTCAGGCTGATGCCTCTGTAGGGTGCCCCAGCCTACCATGGCAACCTCACATCTCAGCCAGCTGGGGATGCCCTGGAGAGCCATGAGGAAAGATCCTCATGTGACTCTCAAGCCATGTAAAAATGGCATAGTAAATAAAATATATAATACCTGGCCATCTTTGAAAGACAGAAAGATTGACATACACACCTGTGTTCCAAATTGTTGAGGTCCTTCTGCCAGGTGCTGAACACTGTCCACATGACTGTGCTCTTATGAACCAGGGCTAGTTGTTGAAAAGAGCACCCTTGGCTTATCCTAGGGGTGCCCCAGCAGGGGTTCAGGTTTTCTGTTGGAAAGACAGAGAATGTAGCAGCCAAGGATTCTGACCACAGGCCATAAGAGCCTAGGGTCTGCTGTCCAGCTGCAGGGCCACTGCTGTCCAGCTGCAGGGCCCCAGCAAGTCAAAGAATAGAATGGAGCCAGGTTGGGGCCTGCAGCCACAGTGTCTCCCAGGGAGAGGGCACACTGCCTTTGACTTTAGATGTGAGGAGCAAGGCTGGTCTCTGGTACCGTGGCTGGTGGTAGTGTGCCGTGAGCCTGGATTCACCCATTCTGAGACCCCTGTAGAGCTTGGCTACACACGCAAAGTTGGGTGGATGGGCCTTTGACCAGGAGAACACAGCACCTCCCCAGGAAGCCTCAGACCCCTGACCCAGAAGATACTTGACACCTTGTGTTTACATAAAGTCCCTTGGGATGCTAGAGTTTTCAGGTCCACTTTTAGCCAAGGGTCTGACTCGGTCTTCTCTGTCCCAGTCCTTTGGGAGAGCACTCATTCTGGGCCCCAAAGACCCAGCAAGCAGTAGTCCTCCCTTTTCTCTGTGGATTCACCCCACAAGAGCCTTCCTACCCCTCCAGGGAGAAGCCGCCCCTGTTAGTTGCTGCCCACTTAGAATATGCCTCCCTCCTTCCTGTGTCATTTCCTTTCTTGACTGCCCTCAGGGCAGGGCAGGTCGGTGATGGTGACGTTTCTGGTTCTATCTGAGGCTTCAGTGGCAGAGGAAGAACTGGCTTCCATGTGTTTCTCATGCTCCTGTCATTTGGAAGGGGTCAAAAGCCCTATGTACAGTGCATGCCTCTGTTTGGGGCACCAGGAATGGAGAGGCAGATACTGCAAGGTCCCTGGTCAATGGCTTCACAGCACAAGGGGTCATCTCTGGCCATGCTCTGGTGCTCTCTGTGCCTTTGGCTAGGCTTTCGAGAACTCTAGGTTTCAGGCCCTCTATACTTGTTCCCTAGCTTTGCTCTGCCCTGCCATGGAGCCACCCCTGGGCCCAAGTAGGAGCTGGATTGAGAGGCAGAATGACCTGGACTCCAAGTCTGCCCCACCATTACTAGTTTTATGACTTCAAGTTCTTTTGTCTCTCCCAGGCTCCTTTCCTTGTTTATAAACCAGGAATGCTAATGCCTCTCTCATGCTTGTCATGAGGGGGGTGCCTGGCATACAGCCAATTCTCAGTAAATAATGGTGGTTTTTATTGCTGTCACTGTGATTCTGGCCCTGGAATGTAGCCCTGACCTTCACCTTAGCCCTGTCCATAGCTCAGGCTGTTGGTGGCAGGCTATCCTGTCCAGATTCAGGACAGTGGCTTTGGGTGAGGGCCATCAGGGATGAGACATTCTGAGTGGTGGGGGGTGGGGTTGGGTCTTGTAGAGTAGGAATATCGGCCTCACCAGGCTGGCTAAGACCATGCCTTTCAGCAGGTCACCCAGGTGGCTTCAACTCCTGTGGAGGAGTTGGGGGTGGGCTTCTCGCTCCAGACCCCAGGCCCTGAGCCATGTTGGCTGGCCGGCTCCCATCCCCGGCCGACGTCCTCTAAGCCAGCCACTCCCTGGAGGGTGTGGGCCACCTGATGCCCAGCCCTGCCTCACCACTGCCACCTCTGCCCATCCCAGGTAGCCCTGATGAAGCAGATGCGTGAGGAGCAGCAGCGACGGCGGCTGGTGGAGACCAAGAGGAACCGGGAGATCGCACAGCTCAAGAAAGAGCAGCGGCGACAGGAGGTAAGGGGTGGCCTTTGAGACTCCCAGGAGCTTTTAGCCCCAGCGCTCCCAGTCTCCCCCTGCAGCTGGCTTTATATCCTGACTAAGCAGGCCTCAGTTCCTGCTGTCTTGGCTGGTAATGGTCAGGCCTAGAGGAGAGCTCAGCCTGTCAGAGAAGGGCAGGACTGTATGGCTTATGATCCAGCCCTGACATGTTCAGAGGAGGAACTTGAGCCCCAGAGAGGGGCAGGAACTTGCCTAGTCACCAGCAAGCCAGAAATATGCAGCTCCAGGCCCTGCAGAGCAGAAGCCCTAGGAAGGCCAAACTCTCTCATTCAGGATTCCCCATGGAGGGGAAGAAGGAGCCAAGGGAATTGCCCTTGAGGAGAAAGGAGAATTCACTGTGACCTCTAGAAGGGCAACTCAACTCTGGGTCCCAGCTTATCAACAGTTTGGCTGCAGTAGAATCATCCTGAAACCTAAGTTTTCAGCCACAGAGCTGGCCAGCCTGTCCCCAGGCCAGGCTGGGCAGAAATGGTTTAGGTGCCTGTGTGTGGACTCCACCCTCTCCTCTCCTCCACAGTTTCAGATACGAGCTCTGGAGTCCCAGAAGCGGCAGCAGGAAATAGTCCTGAGGAGGAAAACCCAGGAGGTGAGCTCTTCCACCAGGCGCAGTGGAGGCCCTGTCCCGGTGGCGCATGGGTGCCATTGCTCTCCTTCCCCTTCTGGCCTCCTCACACTTCCTGGTGGAGGGCTGAAGGCAGCATTTCCCAGTTCTGCCAGAGCCAGCAGGGAGGGAGCTCCACCTGTGGTTCCAGCACTCCCTTCTTTCATTCAACAAGTGCAGGTGGTGCCCGGCTTGTATCTGGCCTGTTAGAAGGGCCTTGCTCACAGAGAGAGCCCAGGCTAGAGGGCAGGCTTCAGGCTCCATTTCAAAATGTCTGAGTTACGCATCCTTTTTAAAAAAGGTGGCAGTCTCCTTTGCGTTCATGTCACATCAAACAGAGACCCTTTGGTCCTTTTGTAGTCCCAAGCCCCAGCACACAGTGGCCTCGGTGTTCCCCCTTTCTGTCACCTCAACCTGGGCCCTTCAGTGAGGCTCCAGGCCACTCTGCTCACTGGCTCCCTCTTTTCTCACACTGCTCCCCCACCCCAGGTTTCTGCATTGAGACGCCTGGCCAAGCCCATGTCTGAGCGGGTGGCGGGGCGTGCGGGACTGAAGCCGCCCATGCTGGACTCCGGGGCTGAGGTGTCGGCCAGCACCACCTCATCTGAGGCTGAATCAGGGGCCCGCTCTGTCTCCAGCATCGTGCGCCAATGGAACCGCAAGATCAACCACTTCTTGGGGGACCACCCCACACCCACTGTCAATGGCACCCGCCCTGCCCGGTGAGGTGGACTGGTGGTACCTGGGCCTGTGCAGACAGAGCGGGTGGGAATACGAGGGCTGAACCAGGGTGGGAGAGAGGGAAGCTCTGGGAAGTGCTCCGGGTCCCTGTGGCTGTCAGCTCCACTGTGTGCTCAGTGGAGCTGCAGAGGTTAAAAGGAATCCCACCAATCCCCTTTGCCTCTGTTTCCCAGAAAGAAGTTCCAGAAGAAGGGGGCCAGCCAGAGCTTCAGTAAGGCTGCAAGACTCAAGTGGCAGTCCCTAGAGCGGCGGATAATCGACATTGTCATGCAGAGGATGACCATTGTCAACCTGGAGGCTGACATGGAGCGGCTCATCAAGGTGGGCCCTGCCCCCTCTTTTCCCATCCCACTCCTCCACCAGTCCTCTGTCTCTTCTGCCTCCTGGCTCTCAGACTTCCTCCACCACTCCTTAGGCCTGCTCTGGAGGCTAGAAGTATTGGGGAGGCCTCGTACGCCAGCCTGGGGTGGGCACTGTGGACAGGGCCAAGCAGCTTCCTGAGGCCTCTCCTCCATCACAATCACCCCCCAGAAAAGGGAGGAGCTGTTCCTCCTGCAGGAGGCGCTGCGGAGGAAGCGGGAGCGGCTACAGGCTGAGAGTCCCGAGGAGGAGAAGGGGCTGCAGGAGCTGGCCGAGGAGATCGAGGTGCTGGCAGCCAACATCGACTACATCAATGACAGCATCACTGACTGCCAGGCCACCATCGTGCAGCTGGAGGAGACCAAGGTGCCCACGGGGCTTGATGGTGCAGAGGTGGGAGAGGTAGGTGGCAGGGACAGTGTCAGGTGACCGGGGTCTCTGCTTCCCGGTCCTAGGAGGAGCTGGACTCAACAGACACATCGGTGGTCATCAGTTCCTGCTCCCTGGCAGAAGCCCGCCTCCTGCTAGACAACTTCCTCAAGGCGTCCATTGACAAGGTAAGCTGGCAGAGTTCCTGGGCAGGGGCCCCTGTGGTCACAGGCGCCTCCGTGACATACCCTAGTGTGAAGCTCACAGGCCCGGCTTGTCTTCACCTCGTCACTTACAGACTAGAACCAGCTGCCTAACCTCCAAGCCTTTGATGCTGCAGCTGTAAAGCTGGGGCGGTGACAGTACCAAACTTGTAGCTTATCGCATGGCTTTCATGAGATGATGCATGTAAGGGGCTGGGCTTGGCACCTGGCACACAGCAGGGCCTCCATGAAAGGTGGCCCAGTGTGTCTGGCCCCAGCCCATCCACAGTGACTCTGGGCTTGAGTCTGTTGGAGCTGGAGACAGACAGACCGCATTCCACCTGGGAAGTTTTACACCAGAACATAGGGTGTTGCCTCAGCGTTTCTTGGGTTCCTCCACTCTCTCCCTGGCAGAGAGCTGGCCAGAGGGGCCCATGGTCTTTGGGGACAGATGGTCTTTGGGGACAGATTCCACATAGTGTGTATCAGTGTAACTCTGAAAGGAGACTCTAACCTCCTGACCCCTCTTCCTGTCCCCGGTGAGCTCCTCTCAGCTCTCCTTTGTGTCTGGTTTGCTAGGACTGCCATAACAAGTACCACAGTCTGGGAGCCTCAAACAATGGATTTATTTTTTTTCACAGTTCTAGAGGCTGGGAAGTCCAAGGTCAAAGTGTTGGTAGGGGTGGTTTCTTCTGAGGCCTCTCTCCTTGGCTGTAAATGGCCATCTTCTCCCTGTGTCCTCACATGGCCCTCTGTGCCTGTCTGTGTCCTAATCTCCTCTTCTTATAAGGATGTCAGTCATATTGAATTAGGGCCTACCCCTCTAACTTCAGTTACCTTTTTAAATACAGTCATGTTCTTAGGTAATGGGGTTTGGGCTTCGACAGATGAGTTTTGAGGGGACACAATCTAGTCCATAACAGGGTGCATTCTAAGGTGACCTCCATTAATGTATATGGGAGCTAAGGGGCCCGGGGACTGTGTCTCAGGTCTGTGACAGCTACAAGGCTGGTGTCCAGGCGCTGGAAGGGAGCCCTCCAAGGTGTTTTATGGGGAGCAGGTTGTGTGAAATGGGGAGCTCACAGCCCAAGGCCAGAAGTAGTAACCCCAGGCCTTGCTCCCTGCCCTCAGGGGCTGCAAGTGGCACAGAAGGAGGCCCAGATCCGGCTGCTGGAGGGCCGGCTGAGGCAGACAGATATGGTGAGCTCCTCCCAGAACCATCTGCTCCTGGATGCCCTGCGTGAGAAGGCTGAGGCGCACCCCGAGCTGCAGGCCCTCATCTACAACGTGCAACAGGGTATGGGTAGGTGTGGGCAGAGGCCTTGCAGCTCCTTGGTTCTTCCGGTGCCCCCTGGCTCTGACACTGGGGAGGCCCTCACTTCCCCAGAACTCCCCCAGAAGTCCAGGTCTGATTCCAGTTGGTGAGATGCAGGAGAAAGGCTATCCCCCCTCTCCCCATACTCTGATGCGGGCCTCTTAAGCCCCCTTCCCTCCCTCCCACAGAGAATGGCTACGCAAGCACAGATGAGGAGATCTCGGAGTTCTCTGAGGGGAGGTGAGTTTCCAAGCTACGAATGAGAGGCTGGCTCAAAGCATGTGCCTGGGACTGGTGGGGAGAGATTTCCATAGAGTCCCAAGGATGAGCCTGAATTTGGGGGCACTTTGGGACCCACAAGTCTAAGTCTTAGAGAGCCAGAGCATAGGATATCAGGATCCTGAATTCTCTCCGCTTTTTCCTCAGCTTCTCCCAGTCATTCACCATGAAAGGCTCCACCAGCCATGATGATTTCAAGTTCAAGGTGAGACCAGCCAAAAGTAAGGCAATAGATACAACAGGGCCACCTCCCCACAGCCTGGTTCCACTGTGGCTCTGCCTCACCCCCAATCCCAACCCAGTATTGTGCCCAGTTGGGATGGAGGTGCCAAGAAGATCTAGCCTGGAATTAGGGGCTGTCCAGATGTGTGACCTGTTATAGCTCATTCTTTTTGAGGTGGGTAGAAGGTAGGAGAAGTGCCCAGAGCCACTGCTGACCTGTTTCTACTTTGTCTAGCAACATCACCAGAGGCCCTGCTTTCAGAAATCTCCCCCTTCCCCACCCGTGGCTCAACCTTATACTCTGAGTCAAAGCCTAACTGTAGATGTCTGGTTATCTTGCGTACAGATAGTTGATTCAACAGCAGGGGTGTCAGCAGTTAGAAAGCTTATGTAACAGCTAGGGATCAGTTATTAGACTGAACCAAGATATAGGATTTATTCAAGAGAGAAGGGGGGAAAATACTACAGACTGGGAACAGTAAATGCATAGTTTTGGGGTAAGCTGATTAGCTGATGACCAGCAAAGAGGTCTGACTGGGCATTTTGTGTTTCCAAGTAAGAGCAGTAAAACAATTTCAGTTGTTCTGGGTTCTTTGAAAGCCTGGAGAGTTTAGCTGTGGATCACAGGAGACAGTCTGTGGGTGATGTCTGCCTGGATCCTTTCATCGGCTCCTCTACTCTAGGCCAAGATGGCACCATTTTCCTCCCCCTGGCTTCCCCTTTATGTGCCTTTAAGTGGGTTCACCCTGTCCTTCTTGTCCCAGGGTGAGCCCAAGCTATCTGCCCAAATGAAGGCTGTGTCGGCCGAGTGCCTGGGACCCCCACTGGATATCTCCACAAAGAACATCACCAAGTCCCTGGCCTCCCTTGTTGAGATCAAAGAGGATGGAGTAGGTTTCTCCATCCGAGACCCCTACTACCGGGACAAGGTCTCACGCACCGTCAGCCTGCCTACCCGGGGCAACACTTTGTAAGAATGGGAGTCAGGAATGTGGGTTAGGGTGGGCATGGAGTTAGGTCTGGGCCTCACTGGATCCTTCTCTTCCAGCCCCCGGCAGTCCCGAGGTGCAGAGACGTCCCCTCTGACGAGAAGGAAGTCATATGACCGAGGGCAGCCCATTAGGTGAGAGAATATCCTTGGGTACACGAATGGTTGTGCTGTCTCACTCTGTAGAACATCTTGTACACTTTTTAACCTGGGCCAGTTTGAGCTATTTAGCTTCACCTGGTGGTCCCTTCCCAACAGTGTCAAGTACAGACTCAAGAAATGTAATATCCATAAGGCACTTTGAGCTGGGTAGTGAGGCCAGATGCTAAAAACTGTTTGCTGATGCTCATTCAACCTAGGCAGCTTTGTAGTGGCTTGGACTGGCCATTGCACTGATGTGCCTCAACCCCTTTTCCTGATCGTAGGTCCTTGGGAGCCTCAGCTCTTTTTAAGACCTTGTCATGGGAGAGGAGATTAGAAATTCAAAGAAAAACAAGAGAGATCAGCACAAAATGGCAGTAGAGTTTCCAGCTGGTTGGTCACACATGGGACCAGGTCCCACAGAGCTTCTGCAGATCACAAGATGACTCTTAGGGTCTTCTGGTCCACGCACTTAATTTTCAGAGGTTTGGTGACGTCCCCCAGAGTCCATCAAGGTCTTAGTCTCTTCCTGGAATACAGTCAGTTCCTATGATTTTCAATAGTTTTGTACCATAAAGTTGTCATAAATACTGAATTATTGAATACTAAACCATTGCTTCTAGGGAAACTACAGGGTTATGTTCCTTGGAGCCTCTGGTCATGACATTTTTATCAACTGATCAGCATTTAACCTTGTGTTACATGAGTTCTGTTCCAAGACACCTTATTTAATGTACACTGTTGACTCATGAACATCAACTTCATGGCCTACAGTGCTAGAACTCACACCTGCATGTAGCTCCTGTGAAAAAGAAGTCAGGCTGGGCATTTTGTGTTTCCAAGTAAGAACAGTAAAGCAATTTCAGTTTTTTCTCCATGAGGCATGTCACAGCCTCCTTGACTTAGGAACACCAGTCAGCACAGTATACTTGGAATCTGTTTTATTCTATTTTATTTTTTTGAGTTGGGGGTCTCTGTCACCCAGACTGGAGTTCAGTGGCACGATCATGGCTACCACAGCCTCTATCTGTTGGGCTCAGGTAGTCCTTCCACCTCAGCCTTCTGTATACAGAAGGACACATGTTTGCAGTATGAGAGCCAAAACAGGAAAGCTGCATGTGTCTTTGTCTGGGCACATGCACATTGAATAACTCAAATTTTTTGCTGCTCTGCACATGTCCAAGAATGGCCACACAAGTGCCCCAAGTATTGATTTTGGGACTACAGATACATGCTAACAAGTAGGTGAATTCTCAAATATGGAATCTGTGGATAGTGAGGATCAATTCTTAAAAACAGCATCCAGTGGCTTAACTTGGGGTTGAGTTCCCAGATTACTGCCTCAAAACCAAGACAGAAGCTGGAATTCCAGCACCAAGTGTGGGCTGTGAGCAGGGGGTGGTCACTAACAGGCTGCACTCTGTCCCAACTCACTAGGTCCACAGATGTGGGATTCACGCCCCCGTCGTCCCCTCCCACTCGACCGCGCAATGATCGCAATGTCTTTTCTCGTCTCACCAGTAATCAGAGCCAGGGGTCAGCACTGGACAAGTAAGCAGGGCTGAGGGGCAAGTGGGGAGGACACCAAGGTGGAGAAGGGGAGCCTGTGGGTGGGCTTTGCTGGAGGAGGGCCCTGCTGTTCCCCTCCGAGGGCTGAGGCCCTGATGCCCCCTTTGGCATTTCTTTATTGACTGCGGGCCCTTCCCTTCCCTCAAACATGCTGGGTCCACTTTTGAGGGCCAGAAGGAAGCCACAGGAATAGTTGGGGCGTGGGTGCCTGTGAGGCAGGTGCCCGCAGGGCTCTCCAGAACGGCCCCTTCTATCCACCTCTGCTGGTTCTTTGATTCTTCTCTGAAGTCCTTCGGCTTCAGCCACTGCACTCTCCAACCATAATGCTTCCAACAAGACCCCAGTGGTCCTTATAAACTGCCCCAACAGAAAGAGACCCCCTGCTTACCTTTACCTGGCATGTTCAGGTCACCCTATATTTACGGCTCCTGTTGCAATGCTGTAGTTACAAATGGCGCTGTTTATGTTAAGAGCATTCAGAAGGCACTCCCACCTCGCTCGACATCCTGCTTTCATATGTGGGATCTCATCTGACTATAAATCAGCCGTGAGGATTGTCTTCCGTATTTTACATAAGAGGAAATAGGGCTCAAAGAGAGGCCCAGGGACATTTACCTAGAAAGTGGTGGAGTTGGGCTCAGAGCCCGGGCTCTGCCTTGGGAAAGGGGGAGAATCCCATCCTCCCTGTGTTCCTCTCTGGGCTCCCCCAATCTGCTGGGTCCACCCTGGTCCTCTCTAGTTCCCTACAGCCCCTGAGAGGGCTCCTCTCTTGGCTCCCTAAAATCTTCCCAACCCCAGGGGCAACAGTGCTGTGTGCTTCAGGGGAGCCCCAGGCTAGAAAGTGCTTGTCCTTACACCTAGTGTCTGACACCTGCCCTTCCCAATTCCCCACAGAAATTCCCTTTCCTGGGTCAAAATACTGCTCCATGAATGCTGAGTTCAGGGGTCAGAACCCTGCAGACCTGGCACCCCAGATAACCTTCTTCCCCAAAACTGCCTCAGCTCAGGCTGTCTTGAGGGGAATTGTGGATCACACCTGGTCCATCCCATGCGTTACAATGGACAGCTCCCCTTCCAGAAGGATTGGGATGGAACTCCACCCATCCCAACCTGGTGGTCTCCCAGAGGCCTTGGTCCTGTCCAGTGGTCCACACCTTGGGGCCTGAGCATGGTACAGAGCTGGCTTCCAAAGGGCTCCCTGGGGACGGTAGGCTTTGTAAATAAATGAGCCCCTGAGGATTGCTGGAAAAAGCTGGCTCCAGGGAGGGGTAGCATCAGGCATGCCTTCCTTCAACCTCAGGCAGGTACGGGTTGCTGAAGTGGGGCAGGTGCCCCCAGCTTGTGCGATGGGGCAGCCAGAGAGCTTGGAACCTGCAAACAGCCCTGGAACTGTCTCCCCAAGTGTGGGGCTGGTGCTCCCACACCTCCCTGTGGCCCCCTCCTTGCTCCTACCCTGCTAGCTGAGGGACCCTGGTGGCCCACTTCGGGAGGCCTCTCCCAGCTCCCAGGCCAGCCTGCCCCACCGCTTCCTGTTCTCCCTTAAAGGCCCTACTTCCTCTGCCTCTCTCTGCTCCCCTTCGAAGAGAATAACCCGCCCTCTGACCTCCCCACGCTGCTGCCACCTCTGCCGTCCCTCCATGTACGTCTTCCTCTCGCCCCCCTAATCCAGCTAATTTTCTGCCCTCCCCAGGTCTGATGACAGCGACTCCTCTTTGTCGGAGGTCCTGAGGTACACACAGAATATCTCTCGTGTTTGGTTCCCAGCTGTCACTCTTGGCATTCTCTCTTCTCTGCCTCTGGCTGCACCGCCCCTCCCGCCTGCACACCTTGTCCTCAGCATGCAGCCCCTCCGCTCCCCTCCCCCACCTCCCTCCTCTCCTAGACTTGTTCCTGCGCCCACGGTTCCTCCCTCTCAGGGTGGCCGCATGGCCTCTGACTGCGCCGGCTGGAGCTGGGGGCTTGGGGAGGGTGCCTAGTTGCTTGTCGCAGACCTTGTTCTCTTCTCCCTCATCACCTGGGCAGGGAGGGGGCGCCGCATGGAAGCCTGGGGGACTGGGGCTGAGCTCTGTGGAGTGATTGGAAGGCAGGTGAAAGCCCTGGGGGCCATTGGGCACCCAGGGCACGGTGCCCTCTGCCCATATCGCTTGGCACACAGATGTGCAGGTACCTCCCCGCAGATTGTAGGATGGCCAGAGGCCGGTTCTCCCCCACCAACCCGACTCAACACCCCAAAGAAGGAGCAAGTCTTGGGACCTGTGAGCCTGAGTCCCTAACAAGCAAAGGGCCTCTCAT